>APFE030228593.1:64646-84164 GCA_000404065.3 Pinus taeda
TGCTCCAAGAAAATTCTAAGTAACCAAAAGTATGAGAGAGAGAAAGAATAATGAGAGAGATCCAAAACTGAACTTACCAAGTCTTGCCCATTGATCCTTAGAAGCCTTTTTATTAATGAGGCTCTATTTGCTTCATTTTCCATTATTTTCCTTCAATTTCCTCCTCACATGCAACGTGTGACCTTTCACCTTCCTTTTCTCCTAATTTCCATTATTTTCATAAATAAAATGCCAATTAATGCCTTATGCCTTTTCAGAGCCTTAGTCATTGCCTTTGCCAATTTCCTGAACCATAAACAACCAAATGAACACCCACTAGGATGTCTTGCCCAACATTCAGCTTGGAATATGTGCCCCATTATCCATGGTATTTATATATTTTTACATGGAATTTTCACCAGGATTGTTACAGAACCCTCCTCCTTGGGGGAACACTATCCTCAGTGTTCAATGACACCCATAACCAACATGACTGCTGAAAAAAAAAAAAACATATTGTCCATGGATCTTTATAACACAGCTCGTTGTAGTATTTACAATGGAAGACCTACTCAAAATCAAAACATCATGACAACATGACCAGATAAAAACCATACCGCATATTGGAGCTTTATAACATAGCTCATTATGGTATTTACAATGATATACACATATACACATATACACATTTTCTTAGCCAACAAATAAATGATACGATGCTCGTATCAATCAACAAGGGAATCCAGATTCTCACACCTCAACCCTCAAAGTAATACTAGGATCCACCTCCTTCCCAGGAAGTCCAAAATCCACTGTAAAGTCAAATCTGCATCCAATGTCCAGAACTATAATCCTACACTACTTGTTCTCTCAACAAACAGTTATCGGCTCATTGTTCTAGGGAACACTCCCAATGTGCATCTAATTCCAGTTGGAAATGCTAATGACCAAAACAAATCCATCCCCAACCTTCCCTTCTCTACTACACAGTCCCTTGGGCAATTCGGTTAATCCCTTCCACGCAATCACTCACCTTCCAAGTTCTATTGGCACCCCCATCCCGGGTAGTCCATCCCTTGGCAAGGCTTCCTCGCATCGAAAGATACCAAAACCAAGGCATATCCCTGCATCAACACATCATAACGGTCATAACATGCTCATGGAAATCAATGGACACTATTGGGTATCGGTGTCCCACAATGGCCCTGCTCTTGAATACTTTACCAACATGTTCCAATTTCTTTTTTTGTTACTGGCAATTCTTGGAGTCGATTTCAATCACTCAACTGGGCATTTCATGCATTCCTATACCAGACACATAACTTCCATTAGATTCAAAATAAATTGAAATAACTTCAAATCATACCTCATGGGTAGTTCATCAATAAGGTACACTTGGAATCTTATTCGCTTCCTGTCATAAGAAGTCAAACTAGCATCTTTGACCAAATCAACATGTATAAAAATATCACATCAGGTTAGCTCAAAACAAAACCATCATAGATCAAAATCATAAATCACATGTAACCATCATAGCCAAAATCATAGATCACATGTAATCATCATATACTAGAAACATAAATCACATGAAAATGAAATACAATACCGATAATTGTCCTTCATTGATCCTTAATTTTGCCTTTTTCTTTATCCCATATGCACTTTGGATCAGTTGCCACACCCAACAATATCCTAGTGCCTTCTCCTCAACCATGTGCATAGACATGTAGCATGCATCAAACACATACAACCACACAACATACAACACCATGCAATACATGCATCTACACCTAACATACAACACATACACCTACACCCAATGTATACAATACAAAGCATCCATCTATACTCAATGTGATGTACCACCCAATACATGTACCTACACAGAGTACCACACAATGAGTACACATGCCACAATACCATGACTACATGATGCACATACATAATACCACATGCCCTCAACACAACATGTATGACATGCACACAATATGACACATGCACCTATACCATATGTACAACATGTATGCAGTACCACCTGTACATGGCACCACCTACACATCATGTGCACAAAATCACATGTACACGGTGCCACCTGCACAACGTGTACACAACTCCACATGTACACTACACCATTGTACAATGTGTACACAATACCACATGTACACAGTATCACATGCACAACATGTACGCGACAACATGTACGCGTAAGACAAGGGACCTCTTCATGTCATTCTCTTGCACAGGAAATCCTTCCTCTGCAAGAATGATCCTTGACAACCCTATCAGATAGTGACATAGGTACATACACATATACAAACATTATCATAAACAATCATGATCGTATCAGACAACGATATGCATACATACACATATATACATATAAACATCAACATAATCATGAACATAACATAATTACTAGATATCAAGTTCAAGGTTAAGAGAACTCCCTTTATTCATGCAACCCATGTGCAACATTGAGAACAATAGTCCCAACATAGCCAAGGCATTCGACACCTCAAATCTATTTACTTTAGCTTTTCTGGTTACCTTGTATCTGCACTACTACTATCCATTTACCATAATGGACCCAACCAGTCCAACTGACTGTCATAGTCTTACCTTTCCCTGTGCTTACTCATGCACAGAGTTTCATCTAGGTCTTATATCGTCGGTTGGGTACCACATATCTCTCCCAATTTCCATCAAATTTCCTCTTTCCCAACCAATTCCCAAGACTTAAAACACAAACGACAAGTCAAGAAACAAACAAGAAGAAAACCATGAAAACCAATAACAACACGAATCCACAACAAAGTGGCATGATCATGCACTAGACATAGAAAAACTGTAAATTAAGCGAAATCAAGTTACAAAAGACCAAAATCACAAGACTAAAAACAAACACTATGACTCAATCCCCATGGTTCCCAGGGAAAGCTCAACCCGAGCCTTCTTCAAGATTTCATGGAAATCTCTCTTGCCATGCAACTCCCTGCATCATGCTACCATAAACACAAAATTGTAAGTGCATATATAACATAACAATACACTAGTTACTTTATCTTTTTGCTCCAATCATATTGCTTGCAGCTAAACACATCCATGCCATCTCTCAAGGGACTCCAATCCTTTGACAGATCCACTTGTAACTAAAGACTAGCTAATATACCTATCAAGTACATGTTCATGAATATAGCACATATCCACATAATTTAAAACAAGATCAAGGTTAAGAAGACTTCCTTCGTGCAAAGCAATAATTCAATTGAAATTAGGGTTTCCAAACATAACCAAAGGAATTCTTGCCCAATTTCTTTCTTTTACCTTTTTACCTTGTTGGAATCGAGGCTTACTATGTGTTGTCACACCACCCAACTGTTAGTTATATAGACACATCAATTATTACCTTGTCATACTAATTCCAAGCATGTTACCCTACAACTGCTCACACATGTCAACCAAATGTTCCAAATATCAAGACAATCATATCTATCAATTTGAAATCAACTTTTACCAAGACTAACATCATGTCATAATCCATAGTCAACTCATAGTCACTAGACATAATGCTGCAACTATCACTTACTACACTTCATGTAAATATCAACTATCTCAACACCTATGTATTAGTACAATCATTTTAAAACAAGATCATTGGAACACATAATCATATTATGCAATTCATCAAACATTCAACTAACTTGCAAACATACCATGTTAAATAAATCAACTAGACACTAAACACTCAAACAACAAACATATGTCATAGTCAAACAGTCAAGCACCAAGTAGAAGACACAAGCAAGCTCATACCTTAATGCATCTCAAGGGAGGTGATCTTGTCTGCACAGTCGATCTAGTTAGCACAATATAACTTTACAACACATCAACTTAAGCACTCATAAGATAATGATATCCATAACAATATATAACTAACATTTTCACATTGTAAACTCATACACAATTATCATTCACACATATGCAAAGTCAATCTAGATTTGTATGACACCATCTCACAAATGTGTCAGTTCATACCTGAATATAGCAACCATAACCATCTGCATAGGGCAAACCAGGATAACACAATACATATAACATCAAGATATTCAAGGCAATGAACATAACCGTCACGCGTATGACCAATCCAAATTATAACATCAATATCTCAATGAAATAACCACAGTCATCAAGTTAATAGCATATAACAGCAATAAGCTATATATCATGCTCATCAACAACATAAAACGGAATCGTCAGGCTAACTATCATAAAACAACCAATAAGTTAACATATAACATACTCATCAGCAACATATAGCATAATCATCAAGTTATCTAGTATAAAACAACAATAGCAATGCATATAACTACATGTTACTATCATTCTTGACTATCCAACCACATGTGCATATAACCACACTAATCATTTAACATCTATCATGAATGTAACCATAACATCAAAAGACATGTACATAAACCTAATGTATATAAACCTAATGCATAAAAATCCTTAACTAACATACATGCATGCCAAACATATAATACATGTATGACGATCTACTCTTATCACAAAGTCCAATGTCACAACCTCATTATAATGAGTGCATCTCTTACTCTATCTCAACCAACATATTAGCATCATAACATCCAATAGCACTATGATGACCTAAATTGCATACAATGACTTCACAAGGCATGTCCTGCCTACTATTCATGCAATACTATAACCAAGACCATACATGCATAATGTCTGCATATAGACATATAACACATGAGTGCCAAACCATAGACACATTATTCTAGCTAGAGTCCAGTCATCAATGCATGTCTAACCACACAAACCATGACCTCATGCATGAAAACAACCATTACTCCACTATACAAATTGCCAAATGCAAACAACAGTATGCATAAGCAATGCAAAATCAACTACACCTATGCATAAATGCATGTAGTCAAACATAAGCGATCAAATCTTGTAATAAACCTACAAGACTGAGCCATGTAATCAAAATACTCAAAAAAATGTAACCTAACATACAAGGATGTAAGTAGGTATCATCAAATCAACATGTAAGTGACATATAATCCATACACAGTTAGTCACATACCCATTTCAAATATACTTCATGAAATCAATATCAAATTATCCATGATAACCATACTAAAACCCTAATCCATCATCAAGAAAATGCAATAATTATATAAGTGTAATAGGCACACGTAACTCACATGCATGCATGACCAACACACATTCAACCCATTCAGTCTAAGAGTTGAACCATTCTCTGGTACCACTCTATAGCACCCTCCTCCCACATCTACCCAAGCAACCATCCAACTAGGGTAAACATGCGACGAGAGGCCACTATGATAAGATTCAACCTCCTTGGTGACTTTAAGGAAATGGAATTGATAGAACATCACATGCAGTCATCCAACTTCATCCAAATGACCTTCAGGAGACAAGTCAACCACTCAGACTATCTATCCTTGGGTCCCACTGCTATTTGAGAGACTTGAGGGCAGGGTAACACTCCCTAGACACTACCTAGGGGAGTTAGTTTCAGGACTAATGCTCCCCAGACACTGCCAAGGTGATTTATAATGCTTCCCAGACATTGGCGAGGTGAGTTAGTCTCAGGACTAATGCAAGCATTTCGGGAGTTGAGCCACCTTTTTTAGCCCACAGCCCGAGACACTGCCTAGAATGGAACAATCACTTAGAATTAGTAAGAATGCAAGGAAACAATGATGCAAAAGAAATAATATGAAAAATATCATCACTAGACCCCTACTAGCCATGATAGGAATTTCGTCAAACATATCATCAACATGTAACCTACAAGTGTAAATAACATAATTAAGTGTAGGGATCTCATACTTATATGAGAATCGCTATGAGCCATTGTTCCATCATGCCATTTGCTGCAATCTTCCATTAACTCATAAACACATTATCCATTCATATACAAGTAAAAACATGCTGAGAGCCATACATAGCTGCTGTCATGAAATGTGCATAAAACTAGCATAATAGGAACAAAAATACAATAAACATATTAGCCATCAAATCCATAAATACATCAGTACCTTTACACATGAAAATCAAGGGAATGGGTTTATCATTAATGAATGAAATGAACCAATCAGAGATGGTACTACCACATTCCACCCAACAGTAGGATGGCTAAGCCAAATTTCTCTTCATCCATTCACCCCCGTGACATATTCCAAGCATGAATGTGGGATCTCATAGAACACATGAATCAAAACTCATCCAAGGCTTTTATAGGCCACCCACCTCAACCCATAAAATAGTGATTCCACCTCATGGTCGGACATCACCAAAACCATCATTAGATTGGTCTCCATCCAAGCCTTCCAAGGCTTCCAGAGTGTTTATCCAACCAAGGCTTCCAAAACTAGTAACTCAACCCACTGCTTATATAAGGCTTCCAAAGCGTTTGTCCAACCAAGGCTTCCAAGACTAGTAACTCAACCCACCAAGGGCTTCCAGAGAATTTGACCAACTAGGGCTTCCAGGACTAGTAACACAACCCAAGCTATTATAGGGCTTCCAGAGCGTTTGTTCAACCAGGGCCTCCAGGACTAGTAACTCAACGCAAGCTATGGAAACATGAGAACCAACCAAAATAAAGCAATGAAAGTAAACCCACAATCACCATGGCTATCTAGGAAATGGCAAGGCTAGGAAATCCACTGTAAATTCTGACCATCCTCCATGCCAATGACAGATCATAACCAAGAAACCACATGCATGTGCCATGCATGCCAAAACTACTGGAGAAATCATACATGCAGCTCAATACCTATAAGAAAATCAGATGTAGCTGTTGATGCCAATGCCCTCTTGCACATTCCTTCTCTTCCTTTTCCTTATTTCTCCAAGAATCCAAGTATGACACACCCTCCAAGAGTGCTCCAATAAAACTCTAAGTAACCAAGAGTATGAGAGAGAGAGAGAATAATGAGAGAGCTCCAAAACTGAACTGACCAAGTCTTTCCCACTGATCCTCAAAAGTCTTTTTATTAATCAGGCCTCTATTTTCTTTATTTTCCATTATTTTCCTTAAATTTCCTCCTCACATGCAATATGTAACCTTCCACCTTCCTTTTCTCCTAATTTCCATTATTTTCATAAATAAAATGCCAATTAATTCCTCATGCCTTTTCATAGCCTTAGCCATTGCCTTTGCCAATTTCCTTAACCATAAACAACCAAATTAACACCCACTAGGATGTGTTGCCCAACATTTATCTTGGAATACGTGTCCCATCATCCGTGGTATTTATATATTTTTACATGGAATTTTCACCAGGGCTATTAAAACTTGAATCAGCTTCAAACTCATCATCAACATCTGAAGCAGAAAATATGGGTGGCAAGTCCAAGAGGTAATTATCATCTCAATTTCAAATCCTTATGTTTATGTTAAGAATGCATATTTTGCAACATTTAAACAACATACTAAAGGAATTAGTATGAATTTTCTAGCTCAGATCAGTTATGAAGGAGGAGGTCTCAAAATCAATGGGCAAAGGATCACAAATCCTATCATGGCGAAAGAGAGACCAAGATATCAAGGATTGGGATATGGTCAAACATAGTTTGGGAAATTCTCTAAACTGTTTGAGGAAAAACAATCATTAGATGATGATATGTCACACCAAGATGGGGGTGATAATGGAAATTTGTCTCTTAAGAGAGATGAATGATTCAAAGGACCTTGCATGTCATCATCCCGTCCACATCATCAAAGTTGCAGCCCCAAGGACAAGTGTAAATCTCATGGGAATTTTCCAAATGCTTGTAATTTTGATCCTTTGTGGGATATGTATCCTTGTACCTTTTACGATGCAGATGACCATTGTGTAGTTGTTTGTGAGCAACACATGGTGATGGTCAAAACAATGGAGAAAATTCTTGGCATAAACCATGAAGAACCTCCTTCATATTTGAAGACTTCCTTGTCGGTGAGCAACAAAAATCACTTTTGTACCCATTGAAACTTGCATGGGCATGGGCATGGGAATGAAATATGTTGGAAACTACATCCAGAGTTTCATCCCAAGAAGGATAAAGAGGTTATTCAAACAAATTAAAGGGAAGAAAGAGGTGGAAAAGAGGACTCACAACATTCCTAAGGAAACATTCCAAGAAAAGTAGATGCAAAAAGAGCACCCATAAGCCTAGGACAGGCAAAGATTGGGTAGACTCTTTGTATAGTTTGTTTCTTTATAAATTGTAAATTCTTATTGTTGTCATTACCTATTTTGGGTACTTTTGTAAAGTGAACAAGAATAATCACTATGTACAACAAATATGCTTTTCATTGACATGGCATATGTTGGATTGTTTATAAGTCCAAATGCTTAAGGACTTTTAGGATGTACAATGTTTGTTGTCCAAGTTTGTTTACATTTTTGTTATGTACTCACCAATACAAGTGTTCAAGATGAATCTTGTTGTGAATAGAATCTTTGTTAAATATTGTACAAAGGAATGACTCTGTTTTTGTGGAAAAATCCAAATATGTCATTGAATTTTTTGTATCTGGTGTACTTTTGTGTACATGCACAATTTGACGACAGTAAAGCAAAGTGTGTATCAGTGCATGGCAAGCATTGAAATACTTTTGATTTCCAAGATGGAAAGTCAAGTTTGTATTCCAAAATGGAACTTCAAGATGGATTTACTTGAGCCATGAAAGATGGGTTTAAAGAGAATGTTCAGATTCCACTCATCAATGTTTTTGTTCCTACATAGTGATAAGAATTGTGGCTCTATTATTGACAGGGCAGTAAGGTTTTTTGGTAGAAGATAGGTGGAGTACCTTGATTGGAGCTTGAAGGGCACCAATTGAACATAGAACAATAAGGATTGAGTTTTGGGAAATTTTTGAGTTTCAACCACATTTTATTTACTAGGAGAAGTAAACTTTTAGAGTCCAAAAGTTCATAGTGGGGAGGTATGATTCGGTGACCGAAATTTAGCTTATAAATGAAATTTCCTAAAATATTTCGAAACCAACATCAAGTTGTAGTATTCATCATTTTGATTCCAATGACACTCTTTTCACCTCAACCCGATGTTGTATGACAAGGTTATTATGTTTTGATCATTTGGCCCAATAGTTAAAAAATTTGTAGGGTTGCTGACTGGGAAGTTGTACTGCCGATGTTAATGTGCCTACTGGGTGTGTATGGACCAATCTTGTCCTGCCAAGTGGCAACTACGTACAGGTGTGAGTTGGCATGTTTTTATTGGTTGGTTATGGTGGTCCAATTAGAGGATGCCACATGGCTCAACCAGAGGCTAGCATGTGGCACCTCGTGGTAGGCCAAAATTTTGTTAAGGGTTAGATAGCCTCATGTGGGATCAAACATACGACCTACCGTCCAACACTCTAGAGCCTTACCATTGTTCCTTGAGGGTGTTTCTTACCCCTATACAACACTGATGTTGTTTGAATTTTCATTTCGTGCCTTTTTGAAAGAGGGGCCAAGCGGTCAGCCTCAAGCCTCAATCATGTGTTATTCACACAACCATCGATGCAAAAGGTGTGGGTCTAGGCATATAGCCTAACACCCAGTAATAAGGGCTCCACAAGGTCATAGGTGGAAGTCTAATCGATCATTGGTAGAGGGGGGGCTTGGGAATAACCCAACCCCTAGTCATATACAACTCCACAGAACTGAGGGTTACAGAAAGAAGTGCTACGACGGGTAGTGGCGGTAAGCTCTGGCCCTTGGCATATATGAGCCCACAGGACTGTCGACAAACAAGATGGTGTTAGGCAAATAGGGGGTGGTGGTGTATTAGGACTGGCCCAGGCCATATGGTCGAGCATGACCTCGCAGAAAGGAAGAGAGGGCTCTGACAGTGGGGGTTGGCGGTTAGTCCCGTCCCCCAGCCACATTAAAGACTAGATGACCATGAGCTAAAAGGAAAGGGGCTTAGGCCACTGTGGATGGGTTGTTGGCCCAACCCTTGGCCTTATGGGCCATGTGACCATAATTTTCCACATAAGGGTTATTGGATGTTTTAATGGTCAAATAAATCACACCTTTGGTGGGCAAAATTGTTGCCTCTGTACCAAAAAACAAGGTATATTTCTATCTTCGTTAGACAGTTTATCCAGTTTTTAGGACAGATAACACATGAGGAGGTTTCAGAAATTGGAGCCATAACTTGATGGGTTTTTGGCCTTTTGGAGCTCGAGAAGGGTCCAGATAGGGGTTTTTGGACATTATGGATCAAATAGAGACCTCTATTTACTAGTTCGAGTGCAGATAAAGAGACATTTTATAGGTTTGATTCCATGGGTACCATGATCAATTAGTGTTTTGGAGCAGTTATTGAAGTCTTTTGGAGGACCTTGTAGGGGTTTTGTAGCCTTTAGATGTTTACTGTAGCAGTTGTGACTTGTATGGTAAAGCTCATGTTTGTCTTTTCTCACTATGTCTTGATGAGGAAAGATCTCTTTTTGTACTTCAATGTGGAATTGTAGTACTTGTATCCTCATGTATGCTTATTTTCACTGGTAGTTGTAGGAGAACCCTTTTCTTGCTGATGGTTTCATGATTAACTGTATGTTGTCATAATTTTTAGAGTGAGAGTTCTTTACAAGAGAACGTTTCCTTGAAAGGGAAAATGGCCACTCATATTGTCAGCAAACTTTATGTACTCTTCTTCACTGAATATATGGAGTGGTCTAGCTGTGTTAGGAGGCCCCAAGATGTAGCCCAGAAGGGGTGAACTTTGTCATCAAGTTTTGTGTTGTTTCTCTTCTTGAATTCCTTTATGACTTAAATGATGATATGTCCTTATTTATAAGTTCACATGTAAACTAACTCATTAACCTTGAAGAGACCTTTGAAAATTTTGTTTTCATAAGACCCATTTTTACTTGCAAAGCATCAGAGGGTGATCATTTTTTGGAAGGAGAAGTTTTCCTCCAATTTCAAATCACTCAGAATTTGTTCAAATGATTCAAATTTCATTGATTTGGAATTTTTGATCAAATCAAGCCACTCATTCCACTAGAATTTTGATCATTTCAACTTTGATCACTTTCTGAAGGCCCCACAACTTGTCCCAACCTTTTTCTAGAACATTATGATAATAAACTTTGCCAAAAATAATTTAATTCTAAATGAGAGTGTGAAATGCATAGATTTTTCCATGTTATTCTTTGGTCACATGCATAGTATAGAGAAAATCTGATCTGTCACTTTCACAACACAACCAAAAAGCTACTGGGTAGTTTCAATCACTCCCAGAAGCCTTCATGCATGCAACTGGGGCAAAGAATCAGGAAAAATAAGAGTTCTTGCCCTAAAAATCACAACAGAGCTTTAGAAGGTAGATATCTTCCTTCCAAACCCAACTTGACATCAGGAAACCAATTGCATGACTCAAAAGGACTTTTCACACATCATCAACTAGACCTCTAGCACACGTGTAGCTCAATTTCAGATGAGGCCTTATCACCTCATGACACCTCTTCTACAAACCTTTTACATCATTTTACATCAACATGAAAACCCTCAACAAGCATACAATAGACTCAAGATGATACATAGAGACTCATGAGTACATAAATTCAATAAGTGACATCAATGGAAACACAAACATGTGAACAAACTTCCCATTTTCCAATTATGTCAACCTGTAGCTTCTCAAAAATAAATATGACATTTACGTACATCATTCTGAAGTTGAGCACAAACACAGCTCACACTCTCTCCCCCTTTGACATCATTGGCAAGGGGTTTTACATGGAAAGAGAAAATACATAACAATAATGTGACACAAATACAAAAATGAAGTACGCCCCCTGAAGAGGTGCAACAAATACTCTCCCTGAGTTGTTGAACATTCTCCCCCTGGATACATTTGAGATCACACCATCTTGAAAAAGCAATGTACATGAAGAAGCAATCCATATTGAAATGAAGCAAGAAGAAGCAAGCAAAACAATTCATAATTCCTTGAAAATCATTCAAACAACCAATCACTGCCCATTCTCCAAATTTTCTAGTTGAAAGTGCTCTTGGTGGTAACCATATGACAATGACAAACTCCATGAAAAAATCCTCAATGCCTTCGAAAAGGAACAACACCCATATGCTCTCTAATATATTCAAATTGCTCTCTTGGAAGTGGCTTGGTGAAGATATCTACAATTTGTTCATTTGAAGCAATATATTCCAGCTTCACAACTTTTTTGACCACTTGTTCTCTTAGAAAATGATATTTGATCAGTATGTCCTTGGTCTTGGAATGAAGAAAGAGATTCCTGGAGGTGCTTATTGCACTTGTGTTGTCTACCATGATGGGAAGAGCCTCTTTGTAATCAACATGCATTTCTTGAAGAGTTTGCTTCATTGTGTACAACAAGTGGAAATTGCATTATATTCAACTTCAACTATGGAGAAAGAGACAGAGCCTTGTTTCTTGCTTTCCCAAGAAACCAAAAAATTTCCCGAAAAGTGAGATGCTCTTGAAGTAATTTTCCTGTCATCAATACTATCATCCCAATAAACATCATTAAAAGTAATCAAATTGAAATTTTTACCTTTGGGATACCATAATCCATAGTTAAGAGTGCCTTGAAGGTACTTTAAGATCCTCTTTACAACATTAAGATGAGTCTCCTTGGGATTAGCTTGAAATGTTGAGACCAATCCTACAAGTTGCATGATATTAGGTCTAGAAGAAGTTAGGTTAGGTTTTGCAGTGTTTCTTGATGATAACAGTTGATGAGTTTTGTTGTATCTGTTGTTGTCTATCAATGATATCTATCTATTTTTGGCAATGTTGGTTGGATTGGTTGTGCATTGATTTCATCTAGCTACAAAGGTTGTTTGAGATTGGTTTTCTTCAGTATTCATTTGGTTTATAGTGCTACAATTATTTAGTTGGTTCAATGATTGTATTTCAGATTCAGTATTTAGTTTCGTATTGGGCTTATTGTTGATGTGGGTGCAATGTGAAAATTTGATGAAAGGTGGTCTACTGGTTTTGATGTTTGTTTGAGATAGGTGGATCTAGTCTGAAATATTATGAAAAGTGGTCCATGAAGGGTGTTGAGGGTTGGAGCCTTCAGTGAGGGAGTCAAAGCTTCCTTCCAATGGTCAATAGTAAATTTGTTATGGGTGTAGGTGTGCCCTCCTGATTGGAGCCAATAAATGAGATCAGGAGGTTGTAGCTCCTTTCCAGTGGATGCTGGAGAATGGGTGGAGGTTGTAACCTCTTGTAGGTGGGTTCCTATGTGCTGGTAAGAGTCTACACTAGTACAAGATGCAATGAAGTGTTTCTTTATTTAATAAGAAAGAAGATAGAGACAATGACAATGATGGTTTTCTCCCACATTGGGTTTCCACATAAAATACTCGTGTTATATGTGTGTTTATTATGTGATGTGATTTATCTTTTCTTTACTGCATACTATATGTTTAATGAATTAATAATGTAATGGTTAAGTTAACTCAATGATGGAAGTTGTGAAAAATAAGTAAACTATATCTACATTGTTTTCCTTCACGAAATTCACGTACAAACACTAGTTGCATAAATACTAGTAGTGTACAAAAATGATAATATGAAATGGAAAGCTAAAGTGAATTAAAAATATTAATTCACCACCCTCTAGTGTTTTTCCTAACAATTGGTATCGTAGTAGATCACTCTAGCAAAATATTAACCACTTGAGAGTGGATTAGGGACAATGGGAAAGAAGAAAACGGAGAAGGAAAATCAAAGGAAGAAAGAAAATTGTGGCAGTGAAAGTGATGTATCTTATGCACTGACAGTTATAGATGTTAGTAAATATTCATCTTTGGGTGCATTCTGATTTCTATTGATCAAGAATGAAGAAGACAGTAACAAAGAATTATCAGGTACTAGTCCTTGTTCTAATTACGTTCCATTTCCCTGTCTATGTAATAATGATGAGAATGAACATGACAATGAATCAACTGAAATTTCTCTCATGGATAGAAGTGAAAGTAATCATTCTAAAGAGAAAACAAAAATGGAAAATAAAGGTATGCGTACGCTTATTGATACTAGTTATCGGGAATGGAATGAAAATATGAAGTCTAAGTTAAGGAATCTTGGATTTGATGTTTGGAATTTAGTATGTAATGGTTGCACTAAAACCCCTCCATTAGGTGAAGAATTGCAAAAGAATAATATGGAATTAAATGAGATCATCGGTAACATACCTAATTCAACATTAAGAAAGGTTATGCATTATGCAAGTACAAAGGAATTATGGGATGATCTATAGGCAATCTATGAAGGAAAAACAGGGGAATATTGTTCATTACGAGAAGCAACAGGTAATCTTGTTTCTAAAGGAATAATGATATGTTAGATGGATTTACTGATTCAGAAGATGATAGGTTAGAGAAAGTTGTTAATCTTAGAAGAAAACTTGCTTTTGATTTGAAAAGGATTAAAAATCTTAAGAATAAGTTGCAGGCATATGAGACAAAGATCATGATAAATCAACAAATTCTACAACAAAATATAAACAATATTGTGAAGAATTGAAGCTAAAATCATCTCTCTAAGATCAAATCTTGAGAAGTCAAACAAACGAAAAGAAGAGATACTCCAAGTGTTTGAAGAACAAGAGAATGGGTTAAAGGAAGAGATTATCAAAGTAAAAGAGAAATTGGAAGAAGGAAGAAAGGTTAAATAAGGAATGAGGAAGAAGTATCTGGAAAAGGAAGAACAATGTCAAAGACTGGAGGTTGAGGTAAACATTCTAAAAGGTAAATTAGAAGAAAAGGATAAACATTTGAGATTTCAAGATAGTACTAATATTTTGGATAACATTATTAGTAGTTAAAGGTCTCCCTCCATTAAATATGTTCTTGGCTTTCATGAACTATTAAAGGAGAATCTAGTTCACAGGCTTGTGCAAGGAACTTAAAAGATAACAATGCAAAATTTGAAATTCTTGATAAAGAGATAAGAAGACAACCAGAGCAACAACCAAGGAAAATGAATTTTCAAAGGAAACCATTTTCTCATAACTATAGAAGTATCAATTGATTCTCTCCTCTGGACAATCATGTTGAATGTTTTATTTGTCATAACCTTGGACACTTTGCCGCCAATTACATAAGAAAAGTCATAGGAAGATCATCAGCTCCTAGGTACTTAGGTTTCTTTAAGGGATATTTTTTTTCTTGCAACATATTTGGTCACAAAGCTATTAATTGTAATAGTACAAATATGAAATAGAAATATTATAATTCCTCTACTCTCTTTTCTGGTCATGTAAGATGTTTTATACTTGTAACAAGTGTGGGCATGTAGCAAAATAATCGAGGAAAAAGTCAATGAATTCACATAGACAAAAAGTTTGTTTCCTCCAAGGCAAGCAACTAGACAAGAATATTGTTACCAAAAGACCTGAGAAATATGGATCAACCAACACTACTCAACAAAAGGAAGAAGAACAAGTTAAATGTTGCCTTGCTCTATCTTCATTTGAAGATGAATATGAATGGGACATAGAGAGTGGATGCTCTCATCACATGTATGGAGATAAGAACAAGTTTGAGTCTCTCAATAAAAAAAAGATGGTAAATTTATTCTTGGAAATTGTGCTCTAACAAATGTTCTAGGAAAAGGTAGAGCCAAACTTGATAAGAATACAAAAGCAGTTGATGCACTATTAGTTCAAGGGCTAAAGCAAAATATTCTAAGTTTGGGTCAAATAGTTGATAAAGGACATATAATTGTGTTTACATCAACTAACTGAAAAGTTATAGAAGAAGACATTGGAAAGGTTATAGCAAGAGGACTAAAAAATGCAGACAAATTATATGTGCTAATAAAGAAGAATTCAGATAGAAATAAGAGGTATAGTTCCTTTTCTTCTTCAGATTCAGAGCAAAATAAGATGGTCCCCACTGTAGTCTGTTTTTCTTAAAAGTATTCTTTTGTCCCCACTACAGCATATTTTCCTTAAAAATATACTTCTAACAATGAATGAAAAATTGAATGTGAGGTACATAACCTCATGAAGAGAAGTTGATAATTATTAGGTCCACAACGTCAGTGGTGTATGATCTCAAGGGGAGCTATGCATGCATATCTTGATAATGATTCCCTATATCGTTTTGATATTCTTTTGGCGATGTGTATATTACTGACATTGTAGTGATCAAGAATAGACATGACATATTCAGGGGGAGTTGTGGTTATGAAAAATCAACATTTTATATTATGTACGCATTTCTCATGAAGGAAAATCACGTGTATATGTGGTTTTTGATCTAGACATACGTGTATGCCACTCATAAATGAAAAATAAGTGGCATAGATTCAATGTGAGCATATGTTATGCTTCTAATATTTCATTGTTGGCATTATGGCTTCTTGAGAACTCCTTGTTGCATGATGGTGTTTATGATGAGTTCATGAGTTACTCACTATTTGTTGGCATTGAAGAGAATATTTATATGCTATTGTCATTATTTCATGGGTGATCAATGATGCATGGGTTTCATTTGGTGAAGTTACGGATGATTCCTATATGATTCTTAAGTTGCATTTTGATGAAGTTATTGATTATGTCTTATTCTTATCTTGATAAGGAAGATATTTAGGATCACTGTAGATGTTGTTTGATGATTCTAGAAGTTCTCATTGTTTTCTCACATGTTGTTGATGCATGTATATGCTACCTATGATGTTTTGGTTAAAAAGATTGATATTGCTTCTTTTGAATATTGGACCTTCCTATATGTGGAGAGAAGATGTTGAACTTAATGACATGAGGTCAAGAGGATGAGTTGATGACAAAGCCTTCTTGTACAATCTTATGCTTTTGCTACAATTAATTGGTGCTTCTTAGAGACATTGCATATTTGGCCACATGTTGATGATATTGGAGAGTTTGATGCTACACAATATTATATGCATATTTCTTCTTCATAATCAAGAGGTGCATGCTATTATTATGTTGTTTTTGTTAGATGATTATGTTGCAGATTCCTATATGATACATGATCGGTGTTGCTAATTTTCAGGGTTTAAGTCCTTTTTTATGATGATGAACGACTCTTTATGTAAAGGTCATGAAAAGATCCATGTTGTAATCATTGTAAAATTCAGACATGTATGGGCTATTAGGATCACGTCATGTCATTGTTTTGGGTAATTGATGTAAAATGGGAGCATAGAGTCATTGGTGATAGGAAAGGTCATATTTTTTTGAGTCATATAGGCTTGTACTTTTATTGTATATCTTTAAGGTCCACCATATGATTAGGGGGAGCATGGTTCGTATGCAGATTTCATGATTCATATTCAGCAAATTGGACCTACATTGATTAGAACTACAAGGGAAGTACGTCATCCAACCTGATTCAAACCTTTGCCCTTGATGTCAAAGGGAGACAGAAGCCTGGTTTTCTAGAGAGAAGACTCGGTGTTTTCAAGTGTTTTCAGGTGGTGTCCAAACACCAATGTGGTTTCCATCAAGTCCAAAGGGGGAGATTGTTGGAATTATGGCTAATGTGTCCTTGATGACAACCTGCTTGATAAAGATGTACTTGATGTCAAAATTGTGACCATATGATGATTATGGAACTCATGTAGATTAGTGCAGATGCTACATAGGATATGGATAGAGACATGACAGGTTAGTTATAGATGAATGAAAAAAGTGAAGTTTGAGAAAGTATATGCAGTTCCCATGAAGAAAGGTCGAGTACATATGCAAGTTTTGTGAGTAAAAAATGTGTGCATAATCTTAACGATGGAAATATGGATAGCAGGGGTCATTACTGTTAGGGTCATATAATAATAAGATTCATAATTTTGAATTGACTATGATTAGTCTTGTAACATTGTACATACTTTTACTTTCTGCAAAATGTTTTCCCATATTAAAAATAAAAAATGTAAAGAGAGTGAAGTCCTAAAAGAGTAATCAAAGGACCAAAAGAAAGAAAAAGATATAAAAATGAACCCCAAAAAGAGATCATAATAGACCATGAAAGTGTGCAAATTCAAATGCCACTCCTTTTTACTTTACTTTGCAAAATAATATTATGTGCAACTTGTAAAAAATGCCACAATCCATGATGGTCAAATAGTTTAATCTTAATTCATTCATGATTTAAATTTCATGTTGATAGATAGAGAATAAATATCTAGCCAAAATGTTTAATCTCAGCAGATCAGTCGTTAGGTAGAGAATAATAATGAGCTCATCAGTTTAATCTGAGCCATTGGAAGTTATAAGGTTAGAATTAGATATTTTTGTTATCAAAGAAAAATAAATAGAGGGTTAGCAAGCTCAAATGCATCTAATGAATGAAGAGAAAATTCTAGGGCAAATAAAGGGTAGGAAAAAGAATTTCTGGAAATATACAAGGTTGCCATCTCAATGCACCTTCATCATGCTTAAATCCTCTGTTTTATGTGCAAGAGAAATTATCAAAGGCAAAGGGCATTCACTAAAACTTATTCACTACTTTCCCCTCATTTCACTAAACCCTTTATTAATTACCCTTTCATTATCCCTTCATTACCTTTCATTCCCTAATGCTTTTTCCTTCTTCATTCCTAAGCACCATTTCCTTTTCATTTCCCCCTCTAAAAATATCCCATCTCCTTCATTTCGTTATCCCCCTTATTTCATCCCATTTTCCGTTCCCAAAACCCCTTTTCCCTAGTGTGAAAACCATTCCCATCACAAATAATACCCTCCCCTTTATTAATTTCCCTTTTTCCTTAAAAAACCCACTAAGGAAATGGTATTAGAAATTTGATACATTTATACGGGGACTTGGCTTCACTAGAAGCAAAGTAGATCACTATCTGTATTTTAAATTAATTGGTGATCGTGTTAATTATCTGGTCTTGTATGTGGATGATATGTTGCTGGTTGGAAATGACAAAGAAATTATCTAGGATTTGAAGACCCTTTTTCCTTCCAGCCGACAACTCCACTAGATCCCAAGCCTCAATTTTGTGCAAAGATGCCATTTCATCAACCATGGCCTCTTTCCACAGTTTTCCATCCTCTGAATCCACTGCTTCCTTCACAGTTCTGGGATCATCGTCAATAACAGACAAAGCAAAATTTAAACAGAAAGCAAATGGACTATACCTTTCTAGCTGCCTTGTTTCTCGAACTGATCTTCTCATTGCCGGATTTTGTGGCTCTTCATCTTCTAATTCCTCCTCTGCTGTAGAGTCTGATTTTTCCTCCTTTAGCTCAAACTCTATCTTCTCAGGTTCCTTTGGTTGGACTTCATGTTTAATAACATCTTTTACCTCTCTGAACACCACATCTCGGTTGTACACAACCTTCTTTTTTACTGGGTTCCAAAGCTTATAACCCTTTAAACCATCCTTATACCCAATAAAGATGCACTTTTCAGATTTACTATCCAACTTGGTTTGTTTCTCCTTTGCAACATGTACATATGCATCACATCCAAATACCCTCAGATGTGAAAGAGAGGGTTTCTTACC
>APFE030228593.1:89808-104473 GCA_000404065.3 Pinus taeda
ACTTTTCAGATTTACTATCCAACTTGGTTCGTTTCTCCTTTGGAACATGTACATATGCATCACATCGAAATACCCTCAAATGTGAAAGAGAGGGTTTCTTACCAGTCCATAATTCTTGTGGAGTCTTATCTTCCAATGCTGATGAAGGTGACATGTTGACCAGGTAACATACAGTATCGACCACCTCTGCCCAGAATTCCTGTCCTAACCCGGCACCACTGAGCATGCTTCTTGCCCTTTTCATCAATGTCTTGTTCATTCTTTATGCGACTCCATTTTGCTGAGGTGTATATGGAGTAGTATTCTGCCATGCTATACCACACTTCTTACAAAATTCTTCAAATTCCTTGCTGCAGAATTCTCCACCATTATCTGTCCTCAGCACCTTTATCTTCTCCTCTGTCTGATTTTCCACCAGAGCCTTAAATTCTTTAAACCTGTCAAAGACTTCAGATTTCTTCTTAAGGAAATATATCCATGTATTCCTTGAGAAGTCATCTATAAATCATACATAGTACACAGACTTACCCAGTGATGGAACTTTCACAGGTCCAAACACATCACTGTGCACAAGCTCTAATATTTGTTTCGTCCTCTTACCACCAGAGGGGAAACTCACCCGATTCTGCTTCCCATATACACAATTTTCACAGAAATCAAAATCCAGAGAGCTATTACTCATACCTTCTACCATACCTTTACCATGAAGTATTCGAAGGCCCTTCTCTCCAATATGTCCAAGCCTTTGATGCCATAGCATGGTATTCTCTCCAGAGACCACTAGATTTTCTGCTCCATTTTCAGGAACCATAGAACTATTGCACCCGTCAACAACAGTGCTACCTTGCAGCTTGTTCAGAGTTCCAATCCGAACTCCCCGCATCAATACCAGTGCTCCTCGAACCATCTTGCAGGTATACTTCTTGAACACTGTCTTTACACCTGCATCCCAACTTGCTTACAGAAATCAAATTTCTGGCCAACGCAGGAATATGCAGAACACCTGGAAGGTTTCTAACCCTTCCACCTTGCAACTTCAACTTTACGTTTCCACGACCAATGATTCTAGACTTCCTATCATCCCCTAAGAAGACATCACCACCATCATATTTCTCATACTCGCAGAACCACTCTCTATGGGGAGTGAAGTGAAAGGATGCACCTGAGTCAATCAACCATTCCTCATGATCTACATGTGTACTTGAAGAAGCCAAGTACACATCCCCACCTTCATCTTAGGTGGTTTTTGCCTCTACAGAAGGAGCATCATCAGATCCCTTTCCTTTGTCAGGAGCTTTAGATTCACAGTCCCTTTTGTAGTGCCCTTCCTTTCCGCATTTCCAGCACACCACCTTTACAAGTTTTCCTGGAGATTTAGATCTCCTACTCGATGACTTATTTTTGTTTCTATTCTGGGACTGTCCTCGTATAGACAAGGCATCACCATTCTGGCTCTCCATATTTTTCCGTCTCATCTCCTCCATCAGCAAGGATGAGACTATTTCATCAAAATGCAAGGCATTTGCATTGCTACCTATTGCAATAACTAGACTATCCCATGAATATAGTAGAGAACACAACAAACTGACGCACTTATCTTCATCTAAAATTTTAATATCAAAAGATGCTAACTAACTTACCACAGTATTAAATGCATTCAGATGCCTTGTCACCGAGTCTCCATCTTTCATCCTCAAGTTATACATCTTTTTCTACAGGAACAGTTTATTCACCAGAGACTTAGATTGGTACAAAGTCCCTAACTTGTCCCGCAAAGCCTTCACCATAGCTTCCCCTGATACATTAAGAAATGTTGAATCTAAGACACATAATCTGATTGTGCTCTTTGCCTTCCAATCCAACTTCTTCCATTCTTCATTGGACACTCCCGTTGGTTTAGTACCCAGATCCACTGCGATCCACTAATCTTTATCCACCAACAGATCCTCCATCTTGAGTTTCCACAACTCAAAACTCTGACCATTAAATTTCTCGATCTCTATCTTTCCCCAGATCGCCATCTTCTTTCACCACTAGAATCAATCCCACAGATCTCCCACTGAATAGGGTCTACCACAGGCCCAAGTGAAACCCCTCAGCAGCAAAGGCGCCCCCTTGAAGCCAAAACAGCTCTGTTACCAAATGTAGGTTTTAACTCCGTACAAAAATTACCTGCATACAAATTCTAAAACACAGAAAATAAACAATGTGAGAGCATAACACATAAAACACATATACAAAGAGATTTCCCCTGGATCCCAAAACTGGGACTACCAGCTTGATTTTTCATTATGTACCTTTCAATGTTTCAATACATATTTATACATGCTAAAGCATCCAATACCATGGACCGAAAAACCATCGCATCCAATACCATGGACCGAAAACCATCGCGTCCAAAAAGCATGTGCAAAAATCATGCACAAAACCATAGGTGGGTTCGCCCATCCTAACATAGGGTCCAAAACCAAAATTTTCCGAGGTGCTACCCCGGACCCCATAAATTGGGGTTACGGGTACCTCTCAAACCCCTTGTCACCTTCCCCCCTCTAAGCCTCGGTTAACTACGTGGGCTAGTCATGGAAAGAAATAACACAACCCAACAAATAGATGGTGACTCCACAGATCAGTGAAGCTTTCATAGATTCACCCTGGTATGCAAATATCATATTTGTTTTACTAAATTTACAAGCTCCTCCTGGTTTATCTAGAACTAAAGGTAGATTCTTGAAAATGAAATCAATGAAATATTGTATCATAAACAATGCGTTATTTTGGAAAGATAATGGTGGCATTTTTTTTGAATTGTTTATTAAAAGATGAAGCTGACAAAGTTATGCAATAATTTCATGTAGGAGATTGTGGAGGACACCTATACTGGAAAACAACTATTGATAATATTTTAAGGGTAGTTTTTTACTGGCCCACCTTTGTTGCAGATGTCAAGAAATATGTGACCTCCTGTCGCAAGTGCCAAATATTTGAAGGCAAAAATAACTCTTAGAATTACCTCTGAAACCCATCTCCACAGAAATCCCTTTTCAACAATGAGGTTTAGACTTCATTGGGAAAATTCACCCACCCTCCTCAGCCCAGCATAAATGGATTTTGACAGCCACTGACTACTTTACTAAATGGATAGAAGCCATCCCTTCTAGACAAGCCACATACTTTGTCATCATTTCATTCCTTGAGAACAACATCCTTTCTAGGTTTAGATGCCCACAAAATATCATTACTAATAATGCAGCTGCTTTCAAATCTAAAGAAATGGTAGAATTTTGTAACAGATGTCACATTACCCTTGGCCATTCCACTGCCTATTACTCTCAAGGTAATGGACTTGCAGAATCCTCAAACAAAGGCCTTGTTAATATCATCAAGAAACTATTAGAAGACAATAAGAAGACCTAGAAGAAAATGTTGGCTAATGCCTTATGGGCAGATAGACTAACTACTAAAAAGTCCATTGGTACATCTCCTTATCAACTAGTATATGGAATGGATGTTGTTTTTCCATCCTCTTTAGGAGTACCAGTGATGAAAAAGATTCAAGAGTTGCAAGTAGAGAACTAAATGATATCCAAAGGAGGATAAATCAAACAATACATTTGCAACAAACCAGGGAAGAAGTCTATGTCAAATCCCAAGTGATCCAAGCTAAATAAAAAATATTTATGATAAGAAAACCAAAACTAATGATTTTTACATAGGTGACAAAGTACTCAAATGGGATTCCAGAAGAGAAGAAAAGGGCAAACATGGTAAATTTGATTTCATATGGCAAGGCCCTTATATCATATATGGTTACAGAGGTAACAATACATTTTTCTTGACGTAATTAAATGGAAAAAATCTACTAGGTGGACCAGTCAATGGTAGAATGTTGAAGCATTACTTGTCCCTAGATTAACATTAGTTCATTTGTTTACTTTTCTCACTGTACATAACATTGCAAAGTTTAGATTGGACTGAATGATTATCTTTTGAGGTTGAAGCTTGAAGAGAAGGCCCTAAGCTTTGAAAGGTGTAGCATCATATGTATGAATAAAGAAGATCACAGAGAAGTAGTTACAAGGAAGTGACAGTCAAACTTTCAGAGGCTACCGATCTTAAAGTTCTTAACATTTCACCAGGAAATGCCATCCCCATATGGAGCCACTTATAGGGTCCTATAATAATAGGATTCATAATTTTGTATTGACTATGATTAGTCTTGTATTATTGTACATACTTTTTCTTTCTGCAAAATGTTTTCCCATATTAATAATAAATAATGTAAAGAGGGTGAAGTCCTAAAAGAATAATCAAAGGACCAAAAGAAAGAAAAAGATCAAAAAGATATAAAATATGAACCCCAAAAAGAGATAAGAATAGACCATGAAAGTGTGCAAATTCAAATGCCACTCCTTTGTACCTTACTTTGCAAAATAATATTATGTGCAACTCTTCAAAAATGCTACAATCCATGATGGTCAAATAGTTTAATCTTGATCCATTCATGCTTTAAATTTCATGTTGATGGATAGAGAATAAAGATTTAGCCAAACTATTTAATCTTGGTAGGTCAGTAGTTAGGTAGAGAATAATAATGAGCTCATCAGTTTAATCTGAGCCATTGGAAGTTATAAGGTTATAATTAGATAGTTTTCTTATCAAAGAAAATGAAATAAAGGGTCTGCAAGCTCAAATTCACCCAATGAATGAAGAGAAAATTCTAGGGTAAATAAAGGGTAGGTAGAAGAAGTTTTGGAAATATACAAGGTTACTAGCTCAAATGCACCTTCATCATGCTTAAATCCTATGTTTTATGTGCAGGAGGAATTATCAAAGGAAGAGGACATGCACTAAAGCTTATTCACTAATTTCCCCTCATTTCACTAAACCCTTTATTAAGTACCCTTTCATTAGCCCTTCATTACCTTTCATTCCCTAATGTTTTTTCCTTCTTCATTCCTAAGCACCATTTCCTTTTCATTCCCCTTGTAAAAATATCTCATCCCCTTCATTTCGTTTCCCCCCTTATTTCATCCGATTTCCCCTTCCCAAAGCACCCTTTCCCTAGTGTGAAAACCATTCCCATCACAAATAATACCCTCCCCTTTATTAATTTCCCCTTTTCCTTAAAACCCACTAAAACCCCTTTATCCTAAGTTATTCACTAACCTATAGTCTCGCTTTATGTATTTAACCCCCCGCGTTATAATTCCCCGACCCTCACTAAACCTTTGAATGTATTAAACCTGCCGCATTATTTATCCCTGGGCCCCACCAGCCACATCCCAACTTCACCCTCGCAACTCCACTGCGCGATAGCCCTCAGATCAAACACTCCAACATCCAATGGCCCATATCCATATCACACACTCCCATTGTTCGATAGTTAAAATCCGAAAAGCATGCGAGATTCACGATATTAGCCGATCATTGTTTCGCTATGTGGAAGCACCATGTTGTATTGCGTGCTCTCAAAAAATACCTCCCTCCACCCAGAAGCAGTGAGATATTGCATAAAACCACCTCCCTACGTAAAATGAAACCACCCACTGTTCATTTATTAATCGCATGCCCAAATTTAACCATTATTGGTTAAAAATATAAAAATCCCCCTTTTCGCTCTTTTCACTCATTTTCATTGCAAATACCTCTATTAACCAATTCCAATGCCCGAGAACCCTGCTCAACCGTTTTCTAACCATTTGCAACCTGAAGACCTTATGGACTCCAAATTGAAGCAGCACGTAGACAATTGAAGCCTCAAGAACCTTTGCTGCTACCACAGAACCCTGCCTACACACTTAATCATCATTTTTCTAGGTATTCTTGGAAGAACCAGAACGACCCTATAATTAAGCTCCACACAACTGTTTATATAAGGTTAATTAACTATATTAATTAAAAAACCTTTCCAAACTGAAGAAACCCATTGTGCATCAGAAGAAACCCTTTCCTGCAGACTATATTCACCCTTCCCACTATTCCAGAGCTTTTAACCCTATTCCTAAAGCTAGAGAAAGAGTAATTCAAAATAGAAATAAACCAAATTACGGCTTCCTAGAGCATTCTAAATGAGAAACCCCTACAAACCCCTCACTTGGACATTGACCACCTCCCATTGGTCAACAGAGATTTCCAAATTAAAGACACATCCACTTCTAGCCATCTATTAAAACTCCACTGTTGTAGTAAAGATAAATTCCTTAACCATAATGATGGCATTCACCAATGTGAATCAAATTTTCCCAAATACTTGTTCCCATAGGTATACATGTTTCCATAAATCATCAATTTATGACAAGCTTTCTATATCCCTAGTTAAAGAGGCATAGCCTCTCCTGACCAACAGATTTTATTCACCATCACTGTAGAGTCAATAAATTAAATGTTGCAGGTCCATCCAAGTCCAAATGAAACCCCATTTTCCATTGAAAAACTACTTGAACTTTACATAAAGTTGGACCTTCCCAGGAAGGCTCAAATCTTTCAGACTTTCATCCTAGAAGAGTCCCATACTCCTACATATAGTCCTCCATACTTTGTCACCATTTTCTCTAAGAGGGCAAGATAAATTATAACCATGCAATCTTGTATCCTCAGGTATACTACTAATGAATTTGTAAATGAACCTGTACTTGCTTTCCTCTCTATATTTTTCCCAGGCAAGCCTCCAGCTGCAATTTTCAATTTTGCCCAGTTCTTGGCAAACAGAATCCATGATCAATTGATCAAACTGCCAAATGAAAGAGTATTCAAATACTCTTCATTATTGTTCCACATGTTCCTATTTTTCAAGTCATAAAAGTTTCCAGTCAGCATCCAAAAATTGGACACTAAGGGCCAACCAAGACCTGTCATCTTTTGGACACCATTGATCCAAAAATATTCCACTAGAGTTCATTGATTCCTTTGCTCATCTAGTTGTAAATATTCTAACCCGTAGCAATCAAACCAGGATTAGTGATGAGATAAAAAGAGTTTTGCAGTTGTCTAAAAATACTAGAGTAGGAGACTGGTATCTATACCAGGACCACACTGAAATCATGATATATGGATGCTAGCTCACTCCCTACAAGCTTCCTAGATATCTCTCCATGAGAATATTTGCATTAGAATATTTCAAACATATCATAAACTTAGATGATGTCAATTTTCTATCACCTAGGAAGAAAACATAGTTCAAGATCAAAAACTAGTTGGGCCCTTTTATTTGTAATAATATGGAAGCTGGACAAGAAGAAGAGAAAATTTTATAGCAAATGAAGTTCAGTAGCAGTTTCATGTGGCGGTATGACCCTAATGGAGTCATAAACAAATTAAGGCTCAAATTCAAATTAAGCCCTTTTATGCATAACTCCAGGCCAGACATTGAAAAATATACCAACCAATCAGAGTGGATGGAAGATACCTTAATAGATGTGGAAAATAAGATAGATACTAGTTCCTTTTCTACATATTCCAACCCTAAAGGAACAAATGGGTATTAATCCCATTCTATAGACTCTAGCCATGCAGGACAAAAATGTAAAAAGAACCGGGGAAGAAGGTTCTAGCTCTAAAATGGATACTACATATGACAGGTTTGAAACCATGTATAGGAAGAAGCCCAAGCTTAATCCTGTAAATGAGAAACAAGAGACCATTAAGATAGTTGAAATCACTGATACTGACACAATGGTTAAAAAGAATACAGCTCCAGTAGTTTCAGAGGAAACTCATCAACCTTCCACCTCAAATACTCAAATTATTGAAAAACAACTTAGTATGGAAGTCTCTTCATCCAACAAACCAGTGGATAAAGAGAAAGATATAAAATAGAAGTATAGAAAAATCAAGTTGAGGAATGAGGCATTAAAGGCTGAAACATATGCCCAGTACTTCAAACAGACTCCTAGCAATCAGAAGAGGCTGATGTCAGCTTTTGACATTAAAACTGGTAAAATACAAATGACCTTTTTGTAGCCTACAGTCCAGCAGTCTAAAACATCAGCAGATTATAGGAAGATCAAGTTTGAATTTTTGGCCAGGGATGTTCAACCTATTGATCAATTTGAATTTCATAAGCAAGCAAGTGAAATGATTTACTCGAAAGAGACTAACAAAGCAATAACTGTGTAGAAACTTCAAGGTTCTTTGGATAACATCATAGCACAATTTAAGCTAGAAAATGCATCCTCACAGGCCAAGGATAACAGAATCACGTCACTGGAGGACTTGGTGATTGAAATTGGATATAATCCAAATGACATCAAGATAGCAAAAAATCTCATAAAGAAGAAAAATGAAGACATTTCTGCTTTGAAGAAACAACTAAAGTTTCCTCCTTCTGAACATCCACATACCAAGGAGGTCCTAGAGAGCCAAACTAAACAGGATGAAATGATGGATCTCATTCTTCAAATAAATGCTCAATTGAAAGAAATGGAGAATGAATTGGACAATTTAATATAACTGAAATAGGCTAGCATTGAGACATCTACTGCCACTACTATCCCTACAGCCACTATAGTAGTTCCTTCCATTTTGGCAGCTTCATTGTCCCCAACAGCTCCAGTAGCTACATCACTTCCAACTGCATCAGCAATAGGTTCAACAACAGCAGTAGCTCATCCAAGTGATGAACCAAGTAAACTGGTCAAAGCCATGGAGGGCATGTCCATTCAGACCACTGAAATAAATAGACTTGAAGAATAGATAAAAATTCTAGAGGATGAGAAGAAACTGGCTCAAAACATGCATAAAAATGAAGTACAGAAGTTAAATAGGTTGACTGAGAGGATAAATAACTTAGAAAAGGAATTAACATTGAAGGAACCACTTGCCCAAGAAAAAGAGTAGCTATGGACCAATATCATTGACTCAGTCAATGATATTTGGCCATCTATACAATTTATCTTTGAACAAAATGATTTATTCAAAGAGGCTGGTGAAGCAATTCAAAGGGTTAACGCCAAACTTGGAAATATGCCAGAAGAAGCCTCAAGAATAATCTAATTCCTTAACTCAAAGAATAAATATGAATTGCAAGAGCTTGGCATAGCTGAAACAACTGGCACTATACTAGAGGTGAAGACGGTAATCACCAAAAGGAACTTGATGATGCATCTTAAGGACAAATGACAAACCATGGAGCTAGCTATAGGCAGGCTCATGGTCAAATCTGATGCTTTGAGGTAGAAAGGTCTGCCTAATCCATTGGTAATAAATGACAGGTTAATGCCACATGAAGACTATGACAAGAGAATTAGAGAAGTCAAGCCAATAATTCCTCTATGAAAGGGATGCCTACAGGAAAGGTTCTTTTCTAGACTTTTGAGAACCTATTTTACCTCCAACATGAGGTAAAACATATTTTTGTAAACAAGCCCACCTTTGCAAAATACACAGAAGCTGATGAAGTTTACAGGAGAATGGTAAATATTAAATTACCAGATACAGAAACTTGGGAAAAATTAAATGATTTACTGTGAAAATGCAAGGTAAACAGTGGATACATAGCAGTGAAAGAAAAGTAGCAGATCAACTAAGCCAAAGAGTATCAGATGAAAGAGTATCATTCAAAAGGAAAAGAAAAGTCAGTGTGGAAGATAAAACAACAAAAGAGAAAAAACAACATAATATCAAAGAAAAGCTAGCTACAAACAATAAAAGAGGGACAGCTTGCATCAATTACATATCTGTCTCTATCCTCTTGCATGAAGATATTTCTTTTTCCTTGAATAATTCCTAAAACAGTTTGGGATATTTAGTAATAAGTTTTTGTATAAATACTTCATAATTCAAAGTATAGATGGTGGATTGCTAAACATTTCTATAGTTGTATTGATCTGAAACCTAAGGGTTCATTGTACCATTTTTCAAGTCAGCAGACTGGACTGAGTAATAAAGGCATTGCATTATAGGATTCATGTGTTAGGCCACTTCAGTGAAGTATTTTCTGTTTGTCAAATTGTTATCTTCTTAAGTGTTTCACATACTTGCATGTTATCTAAATTGAATGAAATAAATGGAATATTATTACAGAATTTGTTTAAGTACACTCTGCCTTGAACAATTATTCATTTTAATGTTTTCTTCTGATATCCAGAGTAGGGAATCCTTCATTGCTCCCTGGTTTCAATTGACCTATATCATTTCTCTCATTATCTGGTTTGAGGAATCCTCAATTGCTCCTTGACCCCGATTGAAAACCACTTCACCATCCAGCCTAAAAGATCTAAATTTACTTAGCTAACTTGCCCTATGAACACTATCTTTAGTACTTGATTCATTCATGCTTTCTTGACACTTGACCCCATAGCCCAATGGTAAAAGACATCCCTCTATCCATCTAATTTAGTGATTCCACCATGAAATCAAAAGTAAAACCCAATCAAGCTTAAATAATTAGCCTAAAATCAATTAACTCAACAAAGTTAAATCATAAAGAGAGATCCCTCTCTGAGCATTAGGAAGGCTATCTCAATAGTAGGTTTGTGGTTACCTGTAATATTCCTTTTGACACAAGATAACAACCCTAGGGAAATTTTAGAGTGATAACAATTACCATGGTGTTTGCCCATATTAATTACAGTGGAAACATTTATTTGATCCAGTCAAAGAATACTAATGACATTACCAAGGGATTTACTTAATGTATTTCCTAATGAAAAAACTATATAAGGAGATGGAGATTAAGGTGTTGTGTGTGCAAGTAATGGGTTATTCATGTGTGATATGAAATGGAATAGGTGTGCACCAGGAAGGAAGGAGAAGACTCAAATCTGAAAGATCTAAAGATATGTTGAAATATATGAGTGATTGATTTACTTGTTAAGTAACTAACAATGATAGATCTGTTCAAATGCATTTGAAGTGATCTGTGATTTGATTTAGTATAAGTTATGTTTGCAGTGAACAATTGATTCAGTGATTTAATATCTATACACGAGATTTTATTCAGCAATGTTGTGTACATAAGAATATCTTGTTCAATATTGTCACGTATAAATTCTGTGATGATTTAATCAATATGTTGAAATGTATACGTGAGTGTTATCCATAGTAGTAACGTACATACGCTGAACTATTTTGTGGATGTCACATATATGAACTAGGCTTTGTGTTGATGTTTGATGAAGGTTGATGAGTTCTATTATATTTGTGTTTGTCTGTCAATGATGTCTTGATAAGCATGGTCTGTATCTGGCAGGTTCATTGGGTTTATTAGATTGTGGCTTGGTATATTGATCAATGATGATGCTACATTATGATTGGGTTTCCAGTGAGTCAGTATTGATGTATCTCTTGTGATTTAGTTTTTTAGTGATTCAATGACTGACATGGTGATTAAGTTTGATAGTGTTTTTTGTAGTCAATAATTTAAGATATGTATGCTAGGTTGTTTCTAGATAGTAGTGTACATGCATGGATATGTCTCTGGTTTGTCACCTATATATTCTGAGATATGTTTCTTCAGTGCATTGAGATATGTACGCGGGTGTTACACATTATAAGCATGTATATATGAAGGTATGCTTAATAATAGTCATGTATATATTATATGGTTAGGTTTTGTAGTTCTAGTTAATCATAATAGTTGATGAGTTATGTTGTATCTGCTACTATTTGTCAATGATGTATATATGTATCTATTAGTATTGATTGGATTGGTTTTGCATTGACTTTATCTGGTTGCAATTGTTGGTTGATATTGGTTTGCTTCAATATTCAATTGGTTTACAATGCTACAATGATTCAGTTGGTTCAATGACTATATTTCAGATCCAGTATTCAATTTAGTATTAGGCTTATTGTTGATGTGGGTCCAATGTGAAAATTTGATAAAAGGTGGCCTATAGGTTTTGATGTTTGTTTGAGACAAGTGGATCTAGTCTAAGATATTATGAAACGTGATCCATGAAGGGTGTTTATGGTTGGAGTCTCTAATGAGGGAGTCAGAGCTTCCTCTAGTCATTGGTAAATTTGTTCAGGGGGTAGGTGCTCCCTCTAGTCAGAGTTCGTAAATGAGATCAGAGGGTTATAGCTCCCTTCCAATGGGTGTTGGAGAGAGGGTGGAGGTTGTAACCTCCTGCAGGTGGGTCATTGCATGCTGGTATGTGTAATATGATAGTACAAGATGTAATGAAGTGTTTATTTATATAATAAGAAAGAAGACAAGTATGAAGGCAGTGGTGGTTTTCTCCCACCTTGGGTTTCCATCTAAAATATTGATGTTCTATGTGTGTTTATTATGTGATGTGATTTATCTATTCTTTACTGCATATTGGATGGTTAATGAATTATTAATGCAATGGTTAAGTTAAATCATTGATGGAAGTTATGAAAAATAAGTAAACTAGATATAAATTATTTTTCTTCACTAAATTCGCGTACAAACACTGATTACATAAAGAATAGTAGCATACATAATTTAGAATATGAAATGAAAAGTTAAATTCAATTAAAAATATTGATTCACCCCACCCTCCCCTCCCCCAGTATTTTTCCTAACAAGAAGACCAAAGGTCTGGAGGTGGTTAGAAAATGTCAGTAAAATGAAAAGGAAGAAGAGATGAAGAGGACCATGTTGTTGACAGAGTTAAGGAAGCATTGATGAATGTTGATACGGTAAAAAAACAATTGGGATGGTGTTGTTTTAATCAAGGAACGTTGAGAGTTAGTGTGAACATTGAGGATGGTAATTAATTGTAATTAATAATGTTGATGGAATTGTATTTCCTATATCATCCTCAATGTGTCATTATTACAACAAAACTTAATTGGATGAAACCATAAACAATGTATATGTAATATAAATGGTTGATATATATGTGTGTGCACATGTGCTAACACCAACGATTATGAACCATAGGAGCATTGATATGGGGTATGATACCATGAGCAGGAAGATGATGAGAGAATTGCAAGAGTTTTCTTGCCCATACCATTCCATGAAATTCAAATAAATATGAGCCATTTCCTCTTACACAAGAACTAATTGATTGTAAATGACTTGGTAGTTGGAAAATCACCTTCATAAATATGGAAGTTGGGGTGATAATCAACTGTGTCTCATAATTTAATGGAAGGAATGGGTTGAGCACATTCCTTGGATTTTGAAGTCAACCCATGGATTACCTAGGAGACTAAGGTAAATATGGGAGTATAAAACAATAGGTTGCATTGATTATGGAAATCTGGAAGGGGAAAAGACCCATCAAGGAAAAAGAGTGTGAGATATTCATTTATAGAGGAATTTCATCCATTCACGCATAAATGGAGACACCCATAGAGAGTATAGACACACGTGTCTAAGAAATAAAATTGGAAGTAAAATGTTGAAAATCCCGAGTGGAATGATGGTTGAATAATTCAGGGTGATTAAATTGCATTTTAGGTGCCTAGATATGCCTAGAAAAATTCCAATCATGGATTGGAATGGTTCTAGTGTTTTTTTGGCTCTATAAAAATCAATTATGTCTATCAAACACTTACAAATGCACTTTGGATGCTAGCTAGGAAAATTGGGATGCAATTTGGTATGAGTTGGTCGAGCAAACCAAGAGAGAGGTGGGGAAATCATGGAGGGACTATAAACAAATGAAGGAATTCCATTACTAACTTTGCTAAAAAATCTAATATCCATATAGATATTGAAATTACCTAACTCAATTGGGAATGTATGACTCAATTGGGAATGTATATCCCTAACTTTATCATATCTGTGAAGGAGAGTTTCCTTCACCTTGCCCATTTACCAATTAGTTTTTTGCTTAACGTATAATGGCATAGATAGGGGATTATTACACAAAAATATCGTCACCTTGATTATTTGCAGTCGGTATGGGTCTATCACCACCTATGCCATCTTCCTAAGCAAGTCTCAAACCTCATCTCTTCAAAACAAGCTTTAGAAATGAGAGAAAGACATCAAAAAAGCAATGTAACTCTGGTTCCGCACTTTCTCTCACTTTTGACTGCGGGCCCGCATCCTTTGTTCAGAGTACCTGCGTACTTATACGCTCTGTATGCAAAGGGGAGGGTGCGTACCCTTGGGAAAGTCAAAAGGCGCAATTTTTATCTTAAAAAACTCACTTTGGGTTAATTCTAGATGATTCTAGAAGGAATTTTGACGTGGATTGTTCGCTCCAAAGTGGTTCATGCATCCCAAAAGAGAGGGAGCTAATCCCTTGTTAGGAGGAGCTATCCCTTTGAAGGAGGATTCTATCCCTTTGAAGGAGGACCTAGTAACTGCCCTCCATTGCACTATAAAATGAGGCATTGGGTTAGTGGCTAGAGAGGTTAGAAGCTGAACTTTTGAGGGTAAATGCTAGTGAAATCAAGACTTCCTATTTGAGCTTAAGAGGAGAGATCACATACCTTTTTGGCTTCATTGGGGAGTGAGTGAAGCTTGTCAAAGTAGAGGAGACTTCTTGTTGGACCCTGGGAGGAGCTTGTACAGCGTCAAGGCAAAGTTTGTAAAGTTCTTCTTCTTTTGAATTAATACAATCAAGCTCATTTTTCTCAACAAGTATCTCATGTTATTTGTTTCATGGACTCCTTGACTTTCATGTTAAATATGTTTTATAATAATGGTTATTCAGGTGCTATTTAATTGTTTGCCTTGTTTGTGTTTGCAAGTTTGCGACAAAGGAACTTACTTGGATCAAAGGAGCAAAGGCATCCC
>APFE030228601.1:0-10524 GCA_000404065.3 Pinus taeda
CCGTACGGTCTGTCCTCTTCGTCCTTCCCACGTGTGGCTGAAATTCGTCCTCCAGGTAGCTCGTACTCTTTCAGATGAGAGAGGAAGATGTGAGTTGAGTTGTGTTGAAATTCTCTCCAACTTTTCCTGTATTTATATCCATCAATGAGGGTGTGTGACACATCTGTTGGGCATGTGAGCCTACATGACAAAAACTGGCTGACCTTGCCCATATAATTTATTAAGAATAATAAATTCAAAATATAAGTTCTGCTCATCGGATTAAGACTATTTTTATATGGATTTTACACCTCTCTGAAAGAGGAATCCAACAAAAATATTAGCCTCTTAATCTGATCATCAGAACATGGAGTTTGGACCTAGTTGTCCAAATTTAACAAAAACTAATTCTTGAAACATTGATTTCTCTCCAGCACAAAATCATTTAAAAATAGAAAGAACAGTTTCCTAGTTTGGGCAAGAACAAACCACGGCAGGACAAAAAATTTATAGCAAAACTCAGAATATGAGAACCAGAGATGGGAAGTTAGCTGTAAGAACAAAGACAATGACTCTTGCGTTATAGACTGTATGATTTAAATAATCATCTACTTCAACCCTCAGTTTTCTCTTCGCGGCCTCTTTTCTATAACTGATGTTCCTCATTTGAATCTGGACCCTGCATTTTTTCTTTACTAAAAAGGGATTAATGAAAATATCAGTGTAATGTTTGTAAGAAAATAACTCCTCACGTCTTCGAATACGAAAAACTAGTCATGCCTCAAAACTTGAAATGATAAGTGACGACACAACCAGGTGCTCATATACTCATACATATAAGTTGAGCATCTTCTGTTGGATTACTGTACGATAAATATCAGAGAAGATCAAGCAAGAATTTAGAATTGGATTACAAAAGCAAGCTTGTTGTTACCTGTAGGAACAGCTTGCAGTGAAGTGACGAGGGAAGCAACAATCTAACATGATACAAATGCTGCACAAGAACTGAGCAAGTTCAATCCACTCAAGCATCTGGATAGCCTAGCTCCAAGCAAAGTCAATAATCAGATTCCAATTCCTTCTGAATTTCCACGCCAAAGCTGTTGTTTGTGGTGCCTATTTCTCTAAGGCCAATTTGCCGGCCAATTCTGACAAACTCGCCCTGATTCCTGAAAGATTTGAAAATTTCAAATTGTTGGAATCTGTCTTCTCATTTGAGCCATGCCTATCAAAAACAGATATCACTGGATTGACAGCAGCCAAATTCACCTTCTCAGTTGAAAATCTGATGGTCATCATCATTTCCGTATCTCTCATGCTGCTCAAACAAACTTCTGTCCAGTCTGTCAGACATATAAACAGTTTTGACTTATCCAATACAGACCAACTTGCTATTACTGTAGCTGCAAACTTTGCAAATCTTTTAGGTAGACAAAGGAGTGCATTCACAAGCTCAATTGAAGGAGACTGGGACCTTAAGACCGTTAGCAGGCCAGAAAGTGCACCAGCATGGACCAAAGGATCCAAAGCTTCAGCACAAAATGCCAACAATGGCATGACTAGTGGGACCACACAAACTTGTACCTCGGACATCAGCAACTGCCAGAAAATCTTTTGCTCTGAAAAATCCCAGTCAAGAGAGTTTTTAACTAAACTACAAAGATTTTGAGGATCCTCTCCAAAAACGGAAAACTCCTTCAGACCTAGCTTGATCTCAAATTTCAAAGTTCTGAAGGGACCAAAAAACACACAAGCAATTTAATGACGTCTTCTCTTCCAGTGGATAAATCTGATAGGTAACAAAAAATGCTTCGAAACACCTGAAGCAACCTGCTAACATTCCACAAACAACATATTCTCAAATCTTTCAAAAGTGCTGTAAACGCATCTCCATCACCATTCAACACACTTTTTGCTTAACACCCATCTGATCTTTCTACCAATAGCATCTTGCTTTGGTGTGAATCTAGTATCTGAGGCGGAGGTGTAGTGAAATGAGTGCACATAAGAAACTCTTTGTACGCTGCAAAAGCATCCTCCACCAAAAGGGATAATTGTTTCACACCCATGTTTTCTAAATGTTGACTACCTCTTGATGAGTGCTCTCTTGCAATACCAAAAATAGAGTACTTTTCAGCATGCCATTTCAGTGGAGACAGCTTTTGTATTCTATGCTTTCGGCCAACGGTTTCATCCATGTCTTTCTGTCTTGACCAACCCTCTTCTTCCATCGCATCAGCGAATATAACATCAAGATCATTAAAACAAGCCATTTCACCTTTTAAATTTTGACTCGAGGAAAGGTAATCAATAGTACTTTTGGGCCCTGATATCTGCTCCAGCTCGTTGGCAAGTCTAGAGGCATAGCATAGTAACCGAGGACCAACCGCTAAACCATTATTAGACCAAATGAAAAGCATTTCTCGCAATTTTGGGTGACGCGACAAGATATAGATACAAAGAACCACTGCAGTTGCGGACATAACTTCATCTGCTTCTAAAACATCTGGTGCATGCTTGAGTGGTGAAAACATCTCGTGCCCGGCTACTTGGAATGCATTTGCTATTTGGAGAGCCAAATTTCTTCTTGTTTCCGCAGAATCATCCAAAACAATGGGAAGAATATAGTGTCCTGCTGTCTCATCAACTGTCTGGTAAGGAATGCCCAAGAATGAGATGAGAATTTTTTCAAGCACATCCACAGCCATTTCATCTGATTTTTTCAACTTTTCTAGCAGATCATTCATGCACACTGTATTCGAAACATCTACGCGCCTTCTTTTTGGTTGATCAACACCAGCCTCATCCATCCTCATTTCACATGAATCCTTTGTCATAATCTCTGGAACCTCGAAGTGATTCCCTTTATGACACAGTGAAGAAACTGAATTTTGAACTGGTGTTTGAGATCCTGAATCCTCTATTCTCATTTCACGTGAATCCTTTGTCCTAATCTCTGGAACCTGGAAGTTATTCGCTTTGGGACACACTGAGGATACTGAATTTTGAACTAGGGCTTTAGATCCAGCATCATCTATTGTCATTTCACGTGAATCCTTTGGCATAGTCTCCAGAACCTGGAATTGCTTCCCGTTATGACATAGTGATGATATTGAATTTTGAACTGGTGTTTGAGATCCAGAATCCTCTATTCTCATTTGACGTGAATCCTTGGTCATTATCTCTGGAACCTGAAAATTATTCCCTTTATGACACACTTAAGCTACTAAATTTTGAGCTGGTGTTAGAGATCCATCGGCTGGCTTTCTACTATTTACCGTGCCCATCTCTACTTCTGAAGCTACTAAATTTTGAACTGGTGTTAGAGATCCATCGGTTGGCTTTCTACTATTTACCGTGCCCATCTCTACTTCTGCTTTCTCGATTTTTCCTGCAATATTGTGATCAACTTTGGAGTGTGCTAATGAAAGGAAGCTTGTCAGTTTCTCTCGAAGTAAAGGGGCAATAACATTGAAAGACAATATTGGTTCCAGTGACCGTACTACACCCTTTCTTATCAATATTTCAAATGAACTAGATATGCCTCGCCAAATAAGTTCCTTCCTGTTTGGATCATAATGTTCAATGAGAAGAAACAAAAAATCCAAAAGAGATTGGGTAATATCGATATACTTTGGAATAGAATGCACCATAAGATGAATTGCAGGTTCGATATTCATGAGATTGTCAATCTTATCCGTAAAAAAGAGCCAGTCGTAGAACAAAGCCAATTTCGCATTTGCCTCTACATGCTTGCTTCTACAACACTTCAACAACCAACCCACGATAGCCCACCTTGAAATAACATCAGACTGAAGAATCTCATTTGGTAGGTGATGCGCGCAACAGATAAAGCGAACGAGATCAGAGATCAGGGATCAGGGTTTCACTTTCAGGCGCGACAAAGAATTTATTCGCAAACCATGTCTGATACCTTCTCTGATGACCCCATTTAACATATGTTGGCATAAACCTGACCTGGTTTTCCATCTCAGGTGTAATCCTGGATACCAGGTACCGGACGGGAGTACGCGATAAATAGAGTTAAGAAACGTCCCTAAAACCCTGAACCCTAAAAACCCCGGGATTCCCTAACAAATCTTTCCATATTAATTCAAACTCAGGAATGCAACCCACATCCTGCAAAAGGCGCACCAGGTCCCTTCCAATAGAAAGACAGTTCTGGAAGCATTCCCTCAAAATCCGAACACAGAAATCAATTTCATTCTTCTTCAGAACATTCAATAACTGACTCCTAGACCAACAATCATCAGGCAATAATCTCAAGTAAGTAAACAATGCGCCTGTTACAAGCCCCGGATTGGCAATGACCCAGCCCCAATTACTATGTAGCACGTGAAGTAACTCGAGGGCTAACCAGACATTACCCTGAGACAAATCTCCACCAGCAATGCTCCTGAGCAGGGCGAGGCAGAGGGTTTCCGAATCCGAAGCGCATAACTCCACAAGCTGCAGGAAAACCCAGATGACTTGAAGTTTTGTCTGCTCCACAAGCTTGGGGTACGATTCATTCACAAGCCTTATGAGTAAATGGACCAGTGAAGCGTAACCATCTGTGACTATTGCCTTGAGGTGAGTAACATGGGTTTGGCCCGATTGTGGTTGGGTTAAGATGGCATAGAGAAGAGCTTGCATTAAGCGCGCGTATTCTTGCGGAGTATGCAGAGTGAGTTGGTAGGGTGGTGATAGTTGGGATTGCAAATCTGTGAAGGATTGGACCAATAGGGTTTCCAATGCGTCCTCGGCCTCGCAGGGAGACCTGCGGATTAGTTTGGAGGCCATTTCCCTCCGGTTAGCTTACCACCAATTCCCTATTTCCTTTCGACCCCGGCAACGGAACTAATTCGACTGACATCGCTTCAAAACTCCTGAAGTCACCTAGGCAGGAATTTTTGCTTTGACTACCGTGTCCCTGGTACCTGCGGGACTGATTTTTATCTGCAATTCAAAATTTAAAAGTTCAAGTGTGGACGCAACACCTGTTTGTTAGTTTGGGGGAGTTAATTAAATTATGTCATAACCATGTTAATGAAGAGAACCCTATTTTTTTTAGAAAAACCTTAACAGGGTTAGAGTACTTTATTGTTATGTGCTTTGTAGTTTAATAATTTTAGAATGGTTAAGGGAGATAGAGAATTATGTCAGGGTCAGTTGTAGACTTGGATTTTAATGTTAAAGTGCCACTTTTTCCAGGGAACTACCAATATACAGTTGTTTGTTTAATGGACTGAGTTATGATATGTTACTTAATTTTCTTTTGTTCTTCCAATAAGCTCTACGTATCACTGTAGTTAACTTGCCTAGATATAATGAAACTTTGGTGTATTTTCTTAGAAGGAGTTGTGATAGTTTTATGGACTTACCCAGTCATAACATGAAACATTATGTTGTCAAACTCAAAAAGTGGTAACATGAAGCATTATGTTGTCAACAATCCAATGCAGCCAGATTGAGTTCAGTGGAGCAGAGAAGAAGGCAAAGTGGTAGTTGTAGATTTTTGGAATATTTTAGAATCTGAAAAAAGTCAATTGTTGTATGTCCATCAAATCCCTTTCCATCTTGATAACTTGCAATTCAGATAAGTTCAATAATGACAACATTGGGTAGGGAGATTGCTTGGTTAAAAGAAACACGAGAAGCTCCATACCTAAGGTAGAGAAATGTTTTTCTACCATGAATGGTATTAATCACTATCAATGTGTGCGTAGAGAGAGAGAAATATCCATACTCATTTCATAATTGTGATACTCTTTCAGGGTTAGTGTGGCTTAATAAGTTGAAATCTAAATCAAGGTTGCACGAGGTAACCACAAGAGAACTGTAGACAAGTAGAATGGAATTGAACAATTCTTCATATTTTCAATATTTGTTTTGTGCAGTGGTTCACAATATGTTCATCTATGTTATACTTTATTTGAAGGTGTATGTTACAGGTCTATGGTTGTAGAAGGTGAAATTGTGATCTTTGAAAACTTTGAGAAAACAACTCCATAAATTAATGCTAATTTGTTATTAAAGTGAGTTCTTAGTAAGTTAAGAACTCCTTTGTGACTATCGTTATTAGATTCCAGTAAGTTTTAGTAGAATGAAATGTTTATATTCACTGATTGGGTTGAAGCCTATGTTGGTCCACAAAGTTGAAGAACAACATGTTATTAGAATAGGTGCTTGAGAAGGTGTTGAAATGTAGTTCTCATGCCTGACAAGTTGTGAACTCAATACTATAAAGAAGAGACAACAATTGGTAATGTTTCAACAAGTTAGTCTAGAAAGGCATGGTTGAATCATGAATTGCAAATGGTGTGAGTGTGCAGTGTTGACTAAGGAGATGAAAATTGTTCTATGTTCTTATATATTGACCCTTCATACTTCATTGTTTTCCAAAACATGGAAGAGTGCACAGTGGTAGTTGGAATACCAGAGTGATTAACATGAGCCTTTAATAAGTTTGTAGTCCTCTTCAACTCAGCAAGTGGTAACATGAAACATTATGTTGTCAACAATCCAATGCAGCCAAATGAAGTTTAGTCAAGCAGAGAAGAAGGCAGAGTGGCGGTTGTAGATTCCTGGAAGACTTTAGAATCTAAAAAAGTCAATTGTTGCATGTCCATCAAATTCGTTGCCATCTTGATAACTTTCAATTCAAATTAGTTCAGCAATGACAACATTGGGTAGAGATATTGCTTGGTTAAAAGAAACACATGAAGCTCCATATCTAGCGCTGAGAAATGTTTTACTACAGTGAACGATATTAATCACTATCAATGTGTGCATAAAGAGAGAAAAATATCCACACTCGTTTCATAATTGAGATACTCTTTTAGGGTTAGTGTGGCTCAATAAGTTGAAATCTAAATCAAGGTTGCACAAGGTAACCACAAGAGAAATGAAGACAAGTAGAATGGAATTGTACAATTCTTCATCTTTTTAATATCTATTTTTGTGCATTGGTTCACAATATGGTCATCTATGTTATACTTTATTTGAAGGTGTTTATTACTATTTTGTGGATGTAGAAGGTGAAATTGAGATCCTTGACAACTTTGAGAAAATAGCTCCATAAATTAGTGCTAATTTGTTATTATAGTGAGTGCCTTAATAAGTTAAGAACTGCTCTGTGACTATGGTTGTCAAATTCCAGTGAGTTTTAGTAGAATGAAATGTTCATATTCACCGATTGGGTTGAAGCCTATGTTGGTCCATAAAAGTTGAAGAGCAACATGTTATTATAATAGGTGCTTGAAAAGGTGTTGAAATGTAGTTCTCATGCCTGAAAAGTTGTGAACTCAATACTATAAAGAAGAGACAATAATTGGTAATGTTTCAACAAGTTAGTCTAGACATGCATGGTTGAATCAAGTGTTGCAGATGGTGGGAGTGTGCAGTGTTGACTAAGGAGATTAAATTTTTTTCTGCATTCTTATATATTGACCCTTCATAGTTCATTGTTTTCTAAAACATGGAAGAGTGCACAATGGTAGTTGGAATACCAGAGTGATTAACACAGGTCTTCAATAAATTTGTATTCCTCTTCAAAGATTGTCGATAACCTCTTTTTAAAAACTCTATGCACTTTAATTGATATGCAATATGTGACTTTTCATTTCATTTCATTATTGGGAAGGACATCAGATTCTTGCAAGGAAGCTTACAAAAGAGGAGATTCAAAACATTCCTAACGTTTGTTGGGAGCTAGATACTGCAACAACCCTAGTTGGTCTTGCATTTAAAGTAACTACAACATCTGAAGAAAAAGCAACATAGGATAAAGAAAAAGTATCACATGTTGGTGTTACACATCAATTTGTCGCCATGACACTTGATTAGTTTATGGGTCTTTTTACCATCTGTGAACATGTTTGATTGAACTCCCTTTCAAGTCAAGCAACAAAAAATATCTTGAAAGAGATGGGAAATTTGGGAATAATAGCTCTCACACCTTGTCAAGTTTCACCTACGCTGATTTTCCTATATTTTCCTTAGCATTTGCTGGAATTAACTTTGAGAACAGCACAGAGTTGTGCTTTTCTTGACAACATAAATCCGCACAAGTGAATTCAAGAAAGTAAAAATAAAAAGTACATTCTAGAGACATAGTTGGTTGAATATTTCCCAACTGAAAGCTTCAAGGTGATGACTATTCGAACTATAACCCTCAGATGATGTATCTTAATCCCTTTCCTCAAGGAAACCTAATCCCTCAATTAGGGGATCTCACCCTCTTATTTTGGATCTGAAACTTCTTCCTCTTGGCCTATAAAATGTCTAGAGGGTAGAGGGTTCGAGGAGGTTAAAACTCAGAGAAGATAATCCTATGCTGCTAGATTGAGATGGGAAAGCTTGTCATCCAAGGAAAATATTGAAGGCATTTGGGAGGAACCTCGTGGCATCAAGGCGAAGGTTGCAGTCTCCTCTTTATCTTTGATTAATACAAATGAACACTTTCTCCCATTGATTTGATTTATTGGAATGATGAATGATTTATAATTGTTTAAGATGTTTATTAAGGCAAATTCAATTCCTTATTTCCTTTACCATTAGGTTAAGTTTTGTTTGGGTTATTAGATCGCATATGCCTTTGATCCTTTTATGGTTTATGGTTGTAGATCTTATCAAGCATTGAGGAGTTTCATCGAGTCACAACAAGGGATCTTCATCTTGCATTTCATGAAATAGGTAAGAGGTTCATCCATTAGCTTTAATTCGTATAATTCAAACAAGTCCAACTTAGGGAAAGAGTTAGTTCAATTGTCCTGCTTGTTTCTAGTTTTCGTCAAGGATCTAGGGAGATCTCTCTTGACCGTAAGAGGGATTTGTCCGCTACAACAAATTGGTGACTCCGCTAGGGAACGTCTCTGTTCTCTTCCTTTTCCTTAGCTTTTCCTTTGATCCTTCTAGCTTATCTCGACCTGAGCCTTTATGAACTAATGACCTTTCAATTCTGTTTGGTTGATTTCTTGAATTTTTATTTTTCTTGGGTTTATGATATCTGCATTGTTTTCATTCACTAACAGAGCGCAATTTTGCGCTCGTTTTCCCTTAGTAACCAAGTGCATGTACTCTGTTTTGTATTGTTGACCTGTGCAGGCCTTGGGAATTTTTGAAAAAATCGCTTTTGCTTCAACCAAAACCTGAGTTTGATTTTCTGGAAGTGTCATTGTCTTTGTTTGGACTGTCTTATGTCTCTTTTGAACTCGTTTGAGTGATTTGTTAATATTTTTTTAGTATTATATCTCTTTGAAGAAACCGGTTCGGGTTTTGTCTTGTTGCTTTGTTGATTGATCAAAACAAGATAGGTTGTCCTTATGCTTGTGTTATCCTTAATTTTTTCTATCAAATACACCAATTAACCTTAATATTTTGCTTATTTTTTTATCAAACTCATATTGAATTGCAAATTAGGGTTTCTTGAGGTCTAGTGCTTTTGGGAAGAAATTGTTGTCATTTTGTTTGGTAAAGGGAATTGTTGCTTTCAATTTTGGGAATTTCTCATAATTACATTGTTGTTATCATTAAATCAAAGCATTCATAGGGAAAATGTATTTTTCCTCCAACTCTCTTGATTGATTTCTATGTGCTTGAAAGTTTTGAGTGATAAATGATAAAGAGTATTTTTGGTTTATTTGACATTTAGGGAAATTTGGAACTTGGTTTATTTCTGCATTTTCATTGCATTAAGATGGAATTGGTTATTTTATGAAAGTTGGAAAACTTGTGAGTTTTATATTTCATTTCAAATAAATCAAATAAACTCTTTCTTTCCTCTAAATAGAATTTCATCGAATTGCAAAGTACAAATTGCATATTTGAGTGCATTAAGATTTTGAGTCGTGTCATAATGTCATGAGTTTCACCTCCAAAACCTATTGAGTAAAAAACAACTTAATAATACAACATTAATTAAAATTCATCTATAATTTTATATTTTTAGGGCTCTTGCCACCTACAGTAGCTTAAGTGTAGGGCTTTGGAATAGGGAAGGAAGTAAACTTTCCAAAGCTACAAACAAACAATAGAATCTTGAGTTAGGGAGAGAAAATCCAATTATTTTAGTTTTTCTTTGGGAAGATCTTCTTGTACATGAGTTAAGCACAAGATCATGTCGAATATAGTGAAGTGATCGTATGCACTTCATTAGCCAAGATATAGTGACTTGCACATATTACAACGGTACCAAAAAGTATTTGGGGTCACTTGAAAGTAAACCTCCAGTTGATCATGTGGAAGAGCCTTCAAGGGGATTGAGCTTCTTACTCTGCCCTTGCATGTGTAGGTTTTAACTATGTACAGAAATCACCTGCATACGAATTCTAAAACACAAAAAATAAACAATGCGAGATCATAACACATAAAACACATATACACAGAGATTTTCCCATGGATCCCAAAATCGGGACTACCAGCTTGATTTTTCGTTATGTTCCTTTCAATGATACAATACACATTTATACAAGCTGAAGCATCCAATACCATGGACTGAAAAACCATCATGTCCAATGCCATTCGTGGAAAGAATCTAACACA
>APFE030228608.1:0-14863 GCA_000404065.3 Pinus taeda
TCATGTTTAGAGAGTTTGAAAAGGGGTGAAAAGGAAACTCTAGCAGTCCTTTTTCATGGCATAATCCCTTAAGTCCGAAAAAGTATAAAATAATATGAAAGGGATGACTTTTCGATAGTTTTAGCAAGCCGAAAAATACAAGTGCTCGATCTTTTTATGGAATGATCCCTTAGGTCCAAAAAGATTAAAATGTAGAGGAGGGATGGCACTTTCCTTTACTTTAACGAGCTGGAAAGGCCAATAGCTCGACAATCTTTTCATATTTTATGAGTCTAGAAAGAGCTTAAAAGAGACTCATTTTTTAGGAACGAGTGGCGTTTTCAAGTAGCAAATGGTTCTAGGTGAGTTTGTAACTTCTCAAACACGGTAGTGTAAAGAGGGTGCCTAACAAAATCACTCGTCGCAGCTGTTACTCAAATGGGTAAACAATCAAGTGGAGGTGTATGATCGACTAAAAGAGTGGAGGTGATAGTAAGAACATGACCAAGGCTCAAAAGGCTGATAGCAATGCAATCACAAAGGTTATTTATCGAGGGTGGATTCATTTTTAATGAGCTTGAATCTTTAGAAACTATGCTCAGTGGTGGGTCTATTTTTTAATGAGATTGAACCCTACGGTAACATTACTCAATGCTAGGTTTATTTTTTAACGAGCTTGAACTTTGCGGAAACATTGCTCACTGATAATAGTTAGAGATGCTCAATTTAACATTAACACTATATTATTTCGACGGTCACACAACCTATTCAATTACTCCATCAGATTGATTCAAATGTAAATACATGCTTGAAAAATGAGTTAAAAACTAACATCTTACTTGAATTACGTTAATAGTAACATAAAAGCAGTTTTACCTCTCATTTTTACCATTTCATTCAAATTTGGGATTGTTGGAGCTCTGGAGGTGTTTTCCCCCTCAAATTTCATCAGCTGATTTCAGGAGATCTGGTGGACTATTCTTCGCACCGTCAGGACTAGGTAGGAGCTAACCCTGAGCTCTTCAATTGCATTTCATCCTTTTCTGATTTGGAGCAAGCTTTCCCTCTCTTCTGGGCCCCAGGGGTTTGAAGATTTCGTTCTCTCCCCATCACACCTAGTCTGCATCAAAAAGTGCGATGCATACTAAACTGGCCATTGGCTAGTTAGTATGCATCTCACCCTGTACATAGGCAGGGTGCGATGGGCGCAGAAGGGAAAGTATGTGCAGTGTTTTCTCATGAAATTTTTGCCTTTTTTTGCTCAAATCAGGATCCTAATTCATCTTTTGTTTGTGTTTCAGAGATTCATTGGATCAAGATGGTCGTTACATGACGTGAACGCGAGCATGAAGAAGAGGACATGATTGCCTTACATATGATCCAGGTACGGTTACTGCATTGCAAAACTGTGGCTTGCTCAAATTCTTCTGCATATCCAGCATGAGGAGACAAATCAATTTGTTGCAATATCTTCTCGATGCATGGGATTCGATCAACCAGGTGTTCCAGATTAGAGGAAAATCCATTCCTTTGACAGTTGAGGATATCTACTTTTTGATTGGGTTATCGAGGCATGGTGCCCCTCTCTCACTATCATGATCCACCCGTGGGGGTGAATCCGTGAGTGATTATATTCGCCAGTTTTGTAGAGATGGATCTCAGCCAAGCAGGGATGGCAAGATTAGTATTCGAGATGTCACTGACCGGTCCTTGAGGACTATTTTATTCACCTTTGCTAGATTGGCTGGTAGCACGGCTCTTCATTTGGCCAATAGATCGTATATGCAGTATGCCTTAGAATGCCTGGAACTGAAGGTATTCAACTGGCGTGAGGTAGTGCTTCTAGTTATAAAAGAATAGCTTTCCAAGGTGAAGAATGGAAGATCCAAGAACTTTGGTTTAGATTCCATTCTGACTGCTTTCGACTTGGAGAGGATTCCACTGATGCAGCCATAGTACATTTCATTAGGATTGCCAACACCGAGGGAACCACAGATGCAAAGATGGGTTGACCTCATGGCCAGACATGCTAGCCAGTCATAGATTTCATTCTCTGATGCCTTCTTTGAGTGGTTCAACCATCAGGATATGGTCTTCACCGAGTATCCATATGTTGGGATGGATTTCCGAGGCGACCTAGATTTGGTGCTACTGGCTGGCGAGAAATGGGGTGCTATGGGTAAAATGATCTGCCCATCTCTTTGTTTATTTCTTTTATAATGTTCTTGTGTTTTTTAAATGTTATCAAGACTAATCAAACCCATATATTTGTGCAAATGTTGGGCCAGTGCGACCAACAACGCGCCCAAGGGTAGCAGCTGCCGTTCCAGTAGGAGAGGCTATAGGGAGGGTTGTCCTTCACGATCTGGACATAGTGGAGACCCTTGTAGTATTGTAGGATTAGATCGAGGGTCTCACCCTTGGTATTTAGGATGTGAGGACTGATCAATTACCTCTGAGATTACATCGCCATACCACTGGCGTGCCGAGTCGATGGACTAGGCTCTTACGTATGATCGCACAGGCGGTGACTTGTTATCACCAACACCATTAGTCTAGGGTGCTTTTCTGCACTTTTGAGTTTTTGGGTCATATGACCGATTTTGTCCTGGACACAAAACATTATGTAAAAACTATAAACAACTATATATATTTTTGATTTTCGGAGCTTTATTTCGGTTAATTTATGTGATCCTGATGCAAATGTTAATTGAAATGATTTTTTCCTTTATAAATGCTGCAAATGTCTATCTAACACATAATTTGCTAATGAATCAGTTAATGTGTTTAAGTTTCTGGAAATGTGTTGATATTGAATAGAATCAAATTGCCTTTCCAAAATCCCGACCCTTAGGAACATATGATAGATAGCTGGATTCTGAACGGAATAGATGCCAGTAAGTTGTAGGATGACGAGTTGTGAATCTAGCCAGACAACAAGTCTGTGTATGCCATGTGTGTTGGCATCAGAGAGAAGCTCCATCAACGCGTTGTACTCAACGATGTTGTTTGTTGATTGACCAATACATATCCCTTTGAAACTCATTAACTCACCGCTTGGATAAAAAATGGCCCAGGCTGTAGAAGATAGGTTCTGCGTACTACGACTAGCTTCGTCGGCGTATCCAACGAATGATTCCAACATGTCCGACATCTGCAACAAATGCAAAGTGGATTACCTAACCAAAATGATAACTCTTGATGAAAACAAAAACGTAACTAAAGCATATAAAGAGATTACCACACTTAATCAAGCATAGTAATGCTTAATATACAACCCATTTTGGGGTTGCGATAGTGGAATCCCATCATAATCTACTAGCTCATAGGCTCCTTTTGCTAATACCCTTTTAACAATGATGGGGCCCATCCACAATGGTTCGAACTTACCTGCTCCCAATTTATTGGAGTCCTAATCGTAAAGCAAGACCAGGTCACCTTCTGAGAAGACACGGGGTTTGACATTTTTGTCAAATTGCGCCTTGACACATTTCTTATGAGCTTCATTAGCCAAAGCGACATCACAATGGGTTTCATCCAATTGGATTAGTTCCAAGAAACAAGCCCCTTCCTCCGAAATTTCAGGAAGTAGATCGATTGCGAGCTTGAGAGATGAGATTTCACACTGAATTGATAAGACCACTTCCAGGCCATACACCAACTGAAAGGGTGTAAATCTAGTCACATTTCTCACCAATGTCTTATATGCCCACAAGGCTGAGTATAGGATTAAGTGCTAATTCCATTTGTGGACTCCAATCATCCTTTGCAGCATGTGCTTTAGGACTTTTTTGATGGCGTCAACTTGTCCATTAGCTTGTGGATAATATGGAGTAGAACTGTCGTGGGACAGTCCTAATTTGGCAGCTAATTCAACCATCATGTGATTGCAAAAATGTGATCCATGATCTGTGACTTAGCCTGTGGAACACGGAATCTAGAGACTACATGATTGAAAAAAAAAAGAGCAGCTGTTTCATCGCTGTTGATTAATGTAGGCATCACCTCGGCCCATTTTGTAAAATATTCAATTGCAACTATGATATACCCATGCCCCCCAGCCGAGGTGGGGTTACATGTCATGAAATCTATGTCCCATTTGGCGAATGGCCCAATAGCAACTACGGGATGCAACAGTATGGGTGGTAGTCTGGTTTTGCGGTCGAAGATCTGACAAGCATGGCAACTTCTGACTACGATTATGCAATCTTTGAATATAGTAGGCTAGAAGTAACTTGCTCGTAAGATATTTTGCACCGTAACATAACCAGATTGATGCCCCCCACACGCACCTGAATGAAAATCATTCAGTACTTTTTTGGCCTCCTCAAACATGGGGCACCTTCATAGAATTGTATCGATACCTCAACGGTAAAGTGTATCACCGACGATCGTGTAGTCTTTGGCTTGGTATCGAGTACGTCGTTGTTTAGAGTGAGAGGTATTAGGCCTATATGTTTAGGTTTGGAGATAGATCAGTATATCTTCATACCACGGATCACTTGACGATATCAGAAACAAAGATTCATCCATGATTGATGCTTTAGATGTTGAATTGTTGGACAACGATGGGAGGTCGCATAGTAACTCCGCAAAAACTAGAGATTTCTTTGATTTGGATTTTGTGAATTCCAGATCAAACTCTTGCAAAATGGCTATCCATTTTGAATATTTGCCCCCTAGTAATTGACGTGACATAATGTATGTCATAGGGTTGCAATCTAACAAAATGGTAGTTTTGCGAAAGAGGATATAGTGTCGAAATATCTGTACTACTTGAACAACTGCGAGAGCCAGCTTTTCACCATAGGAGTACTTGTTTTCTGTATCATTTAAGTTTCGACTTAAATAATAGACAGGATTTTCAATTCCATTGTCTTCTTGTACTAAAACCATTGCAATGGTTGTATCTACTTTGGCTAGATACAGGTTAAAGTCTTTTTGATAGTCAGGAGTGTACATTAATGATGCTTTTATTAGGGATTCCTTTAAAGAATCAAAGGAAGCTTCCACAACTTGATCCCAGTTGAAGGGCACTTCTTTTTTCAAAAGACGCATATAACCTTTATCAAGTTCGGCATAATTTGGAATAAACCTCTTTAGAAAGTTTGCTTTCCCTTGGAGTTTCTGAATTTGAAGCAAATTTGAAGGTGGAGGCATGTCGATGATTGCCTCAACCTTACATGGGTTGAGTCGAATCCTATCCTTAGAAACTATGAAACCAAGTAAATGACTAGAACCGACACAAAACACACACTTGTGTGGATTGAGTTGTATTTTGTAGTTTCGGAAATGTAGAAATATAGATCTCAAATGCTACGGATGATTAGTCCGCTTTCACGAATGGGATGGTAGATCATCAAGATATGGTTGAACGATGTGTTTGATGTCGTGGAAGGCATAATTCATTGCTCTATGAAAAGTTGCCCTTGCATTCTTTAAACTGAAAGGTAATTTACAGTATGCGAATGTGCCCCATAGACATATAAATGCAGTCTTCAATTGGTCCTATGGGCAGATGTTTATTTGATTGTATCCAAAAAATCCATCTATGAATGGAAAGATTTTGTATCCGGTGCATTCTTGAATTATCTAGTCGATGAAGGGTGTAGGGTAGTTTTCCTTTGGACAAGCTTGATTTACATCCCTATAATCAACACACACTCTAATCGTTCCTTGCTTTTTCATGACAAGAACAATATTCGATACCCAATCAGTTATAGGAACAGGGTAAATGAAACCAGCTTGTAAAAATTTTTCAACTTCTACCTTGATGGCAGCGGCTTTCTTCGGGTGAACCTATTGAAGCTATTGTCTTACTGGTTTGACATCTGGATACATCTTGATTTCATGTTCAATGATGCTCAAGTCAATGCCTGGAATTTATTCATATGACCATGAAAAGACATCTTTGAATTTGCGAAAGAGAGCGAAGTATATTTCCAGTTCTGAAGAAGAACAAGATTTGCCAACATGAATATTCTCTACAACATTAGGTTTGGTCGAGATATTTATGGCGATAGTTTCTTCAATATTGGACAGATTTCGTTCGTAATCCATCGAATTTATAGTATTTGATAGAAAATAAAAAACTGAAGGATGATTAAGGTTGCGGGAATAATATTTGTTGTTATCTTGAAGATGGGAACGATGGTGGTAATATTCCCATGGTGTCTCTGCTATCATCATTGACTGAATGATTCCCTCATCTGTAGAATGTATACGTGACCAAGGATCTGAAGAGATGCCATATTCTAGAGACCTATCTATTCAAACACTTGATGAGTGTTGATTTGGGTTTGCCGCCCAGGCCAAGAAAATTTATTGCTACAAAATTTCTATGGGGCTTGGAGGCAATACTTGGCAATGATCCATGTTAACAAAATGTTCGAAAATCTTCTTAATCTTCGCTGATGTAGAAGATACCATATTACAGGTTTCTACCATGGCCACTTCTGCCAGATTACTCGAAGGTGGAGGGTAAAAGTAACCATTAAGGCAGGCTCTTTTAGGAGGCCTACTCCGACATTTTGAAGTGATTGAGAGCTTCCATGGATCATTGGAATGCTTCCCGTAGCTTGTGAATTGTTGGGGAAAAAGGTTAGTTGGTGAACGATTGTAATTTTGCCTTGGAAGGGAAATGCAATCTTTCTAAAATATGTTTGCACAACAGCAACCATAGCATAAATCCAGGGCCTTCCCAGTAGGATATTGTAATCGAGGTTTCGATCGATAACTTCGACTTCAATTTCTACTGTCTTTCCCCCCAGTTCAACTTGCAAGTTACTTAAAATCCCATACGGCATGTATGTTCTTCCATCAAATTCTTTTAATGTCGTTGATGATCTCGACAAGGGTGGCGAGCCTAAAGTTTTCCAGCAACTCATTGACATAATACCCCCTCATCAATGATTGTTCGATGAATAGTTTTGTTGAGGGCTTTTACCTGTATAAGGAAAGCGAGTTGGGATGGTAATTGAGGTTCATATCCTTTGTGGTTAAAGGTCACAAGATTTGAATCCTTTGGGTCAATCCCACCTATTGCTGATAATAAACCTTGCTTTTGGGAGGGGAAATTTTGCAGTACTTCAAGTGTCGACATAGTGGATGGCGACTGAGCCAGATCCTCTACTATACTATACTATAATTATGTGCTGCTCAAGCACGAGGATTAAATGTCAATTTATGTAATACTCCCTTTGGTGGCTTTATTGTTAGTTTAGGAATGATGTGTGGCTGTTGAAGCCCCAAAAATCGGGTCTACAACAAGGGGGATACCCACCCGGTCCGGACCTTGGTTGGCAACTCCTTTTCTGTTTGGTATGGTGGGTCCGACTAGGGATATGGGACCAGTTTCCCAATTTATGAGTGTGTGTGTGTAGAATTTGATATTTCTGATCTAACAGTTCCTAATTAAGATGCTCTAAATCTAATTTTAATCTAATGGCATGCAATTGTATTCTAAGAAAACATAAATATCTAAGTCTATACTAACCCAGGATGTAATCTTTCTTCTGTGCGATCTAAAATGATTTCAAATAACAATCGATAATAAAGATCATTCAACTGTTATAAGAGAAGAATTCAATATAGATGAACCACTTCACATAAAAAGTTAGGCGAAACAGTTTGGAAAAACATATCGCACAATAAGATATTCATACATTAAGCATATATAAATAGCTATCACCGTACAAAAGTTCCAAATGATAACTTAGGCATTCAGGCATTAATATATAAACAATTGAAATTGAATATCGCTTTAACGCAAAAGATAGAGACAGTTAAGAGATAAAAGTACCATTTATAACTAGTTCTACTCATGAGCTTCAAGCGATAACGATTTATCTCTTCTTAATCCAACATCCACTAAGAGTACAGAAGTACCATGGTCGGTATGTACAAATGTCTGGTAACCAATAAGGTAATGTCTAAATTTATTGAATGACTGCACAACAACTAGGAGCTCTTTTTCATTTACTGTGTAGTTTAACTCGACTTTCGATAGATTCTTACTGATGAAGTAAATGGCATAAAGTAGCTTGTCATCTATCTGGCCTAGAGTTGATCCTATAGCTTTGTGAGAGGCATCGACATGAATATAAAAGGAAGAGCCCAATTTAGGCCTCAGAGAATAGGTGCAGTAGTCAGCTTGTCCTTTAGGGTGTCCAAGGCTTCTTGGCACCTTTCTGACGATAAAAATTTAGAGTTTTTAGCCAATAACCCAAATAAGGGAGAAGCTAACTTGTTGAAATATTTTATAAATATCCTATAGTATCTGACGAAACCTAAAAATCTTCTCACATCCCTTTGATTCTGTGGAGTCAGGACCCTTTTAATGATGGCTATCTTATTTGGGTCTACCTTTAGTCCTTCCTCGGATATTGAGTAACCTAGAACAGTTCCTGCAGTCATCAAGAACTCACATTTTTTGGGACTAAGGGATAAGTTCATTTAAATGCATTTGTTTAACAACTTTCCCAGGTTAGAGAGAGCCTCCTAGAAATCACACCCATAGGGTGTGAATTCATCCATATAAATTGCTACTACAACATGGACTATCTCAGCAAAGATACTCAAGATTGCTCTCTAGAATGTGGCAGGGGCATTGCATAAACCAAAAGGAAGGACCCTATAAGTGAAAGTACCCCAAGGATAGGTGAAGGTGGTTTTATCTTGGTCCTCTGGGCTGATCTGGATTTGATTATACTCATTGAATCCACCCAAGAAAGAGAATAACTTCTTTCCTACCAAACCATCTAACACTTGGTCAATGAAAGGTAGAGGAAAATGGTCCCTTTTTTGTGGTCTTGTTTAGCTCTCGTTAATTGAGACATATCCTCCACTTTCCATTTTTCTTTGGAACTAAAACTAGAGGAGACACCCACTCATTGTCAAAGATAGGGTAAATGAATCTCGCATCTAGCAGCTTCTGCAGCTCTTCCTTGACTATATCCTTGAGAGCTAGATTCATTCTCCTTTGGGGTTGTCGGACTGGTTTGTAAACTTCCTTGATGTAAATGTGGTGAGTACACATCGAGGGGTGCACTCACTTCATTTATTTGTAATTCCAAGCAAATGAATCCAAATGCTCTCTTAGCATATTACATAACTCTTATTCTTGGTGTACAGAGAGAGAGGGGTTGATTTTCAATGCTCTTTCAGGGACAAATTATATTGTCTTGACACGAGTAATATTTGATTCATCTAAGTATAGATCAATCCGATGTTTTTCCTTGGTTTCCTTCACTACTTCCTCCAAAGACATGGTGTTGGGAGTTTGATTTTGGAGGATGTGTTCAATCAAATCATCTTCATTAGGTTGTCCTCCTCCTATGGTAGTTTCTAGGTATAGCTTTGGGAGGAGTAGACTTCATCTTCTTCCTCCTCTTCTAGCAATAAAGGTAAGGAATGTTCTAGAGATGGCTAAGAAAGAGGGTACATGACCAACTGTTTGGATAGATGCCCTTTTTTTATAGTCATATTTCCAGCCCTGCAGCTTATGTAGGCATCAACAATGGCTAACCAAGGCCTCCCAAGGATGAGAGGATAACTGTTGAATTTGGTCTTAGGTTGGAGAACTAAGAAGTCCACAGTGTATTCCCAAGAATCAATGGAGAGCATCACATCCTCAATAATCCCCTTAGGGGCTATTGTGGATCAGTCTACAAGCTGCAAGATTGTCATGGTCTTCCTTAATGATCCCTGGAGATTCAACTTGAGCATAGTGTCCTTAGTCATTACATTGATGGCAGCCCTAAGATCAACCAAGGTATGATAGACAATGGTACCATCGATATGTACATCTACTAAAATGCTCCCAGGATCTACAAACTTGAGGAAAATTACCCACCCCAGCATTAAGTTAGACAGCTGTCCAATGAAATTCATGGTAGGTGTGTCTCTTTTTCTCCTTCCTCGATGTTTTAAACACTTCTCTTTGATCAGCTTGTTGTAAATGGGGACATTTTTGATAGCTTGGACAAGCGAAATTTTAACACAAAGGTTTTTCAACTCACCCACAAAGTTTAGTCTCTTCTAGGGTATGCTGGATTGGATGGGTTAACCTTTCCTCTCTTTCCTCCTCATTATCCCTAGGTGGACATAGAGGTTACTTATCCGAGAGAACTCTTCTAGATCTAAGGTTAATTTCATGAATTTCCACATCATATGAAGGGTAGGATGCTTCTCCACTGTAAACCTATTGTCCCTGTCTGTTGTTTGGGTTCAGGTTTGGTTGGGCAGGAATATGAGGTTTTTTAGGTGGAGTAAGGTGTAGGAGTTGTGGTTGAAATGGAGGTGAAGGAAATAAAGGTGGAGCTTGGTTGTATGGGTGCCTCCACCCTTGGGGTGGTGCATTCCATTGAGGTTGTGGAGAAGTATATGGCTAAAATGGTTGGTTGGCTGATTGGGAATGGTATTGAGGTGCAAAAGACTAGGGAGAAGGTGTAGACCAGGAAGGATGATTTGGGGGGCACCAAGGGGGAATGGATGTGTTTTGATTAGGGTTGTAATAGGTATATGATGACCCTAGCATGGCCTGCTAGTATGGTTGAGGTCCATAAGGCCTCCTTTGATTAATGTAGAAGAGTTGTTCAGTCACCCCTTCAGTTCCCTGATACACAACTTTTAATCCAGAAAAAGAAGGGAACTTATCTATGGAGTGGTTTTCCTCATAGAGCGAGCATATTTCTATAAGGTTTAGTGGAAATTCATTCCTAGGGTGCCTTCTTTTGCATCTAGGGCAGAAGATAGCTAATGCAATCTTTGCTTCCTCCTGCTCCTATTTGATTTGGATAGTGTCTATTTGTACAACAAGGGTTTGGAGAATTTCACTCTTAAAGTCTTCCAACTTATTCCCAATTTCACTTTTTATGGATGTGTCGAAAATGGATGTGTCGAAAATGGATGCACTGACCATTGTTTGACTAGCCCTAACCTTCTTTCTAGCTACCCTAGAATGATTCTTGAAAGCTGTCTTGATATCATCATAGGGTAACTAGTAGATGTCCCCTCCTGACATCAAGTTTATGGTTTATAAAAGGTCTTCCCTAATCCCCCTAAGAAGTACTAACTTAAGTGACTCATGATCAAGTGTGAATCTAGACCTTTTAGAGCTGAGCTAGAATCTTTCCTCATAATCCTCTAAGGACTCATCATGTCCCAAGTTCATCCTAAAAATTTCCTCTTCAGTATCTTTGGACATGCAGTAGTCCCTATACTTGTTGTTGAAATCTTTTTTCATGTGAGCCCAAGTGGTGATATTATCCCTGGGTAAACCCATGAACCAGCGCAGGGCTGCATCCTTGATAGTGGATGGGAATAATTTCAATTTCTAATCATCAGAGGGGTAATCATAAGTTCTAAATATGACAACAAATTTAAACAAAAAATTATCTGGACCTTCTGAGGTTAGGCCATGGATGCGAGGAGAGAATAGGGGCTTATGTTTTTCATCTTGGCATCTCCATTAGTTTCTCTGATGGGAAAATCACCCACAATTCTTTCCCTATCTCCCCTTTCATTTCTATTTTCAGCCATTTTGTCAGTTGGAATGGTTTCTTCTTCTCCCCCTATGGGCTCTTCAAAAATCTATGGTTGTTCTCGTAAGGGGTCCTTTAATTCACAACCACTGAAGAAGAGGGTAGAGTTGTTGTTTGAAGTGGTGGGGTTATTTGGTAGAAATTTTCGTAAGTTTTCCCTGTTCCTATGAGGCATGAAAGGAGTGACTTTTATTTTTTGGGTTTTAAACTACTTGCATAATTGAAAGAAAAAAAAACTAAATTGTAGCTAATTATTGAATGAAACTAATTGCAAAATGAATGAGATAAGAAAAGGAAAAAGTAAAGAAGAAATCACATCTACTTAGACACCTCCTCGACAATGGTGCCAACAAGTGATGAGCACCAATATTGGAGCAAGGATGTTGCAAATCCTGGGGCTACCAAATTTACTTCATCAACCCGGGGTTTGTACAAACTTGAAGGTGACAATGTTGTATACACAAATATACGTAATTGGTATACTCTTTTTCACTGCTAAGTTGGGGTGATAAACCACTAGGGTTTCTCAAACTAGCCTTTTATTGACTAGAAAAAGTTTGATTACCAATTGGAGAAGGGATATCTATCCTAATTGGAATAAAATAAATGTTCTCTATTGCATGAAGGAAATACTTAAAGAAATGCTTGCAAAACAACATTAAATCCTCTATCTAATTTCTAACATACTTTCCTTTCAAAAGAACCCTATTTTAACAAACGTGAGATTTTAACTAGTCTAAGCATGAAATCTGATCTAGAGAAGGCTAATCTATTGAGTGCAAGAATAAATATAAAAGAACGTTTTCTTTTAATCTTTTTGCTCGAAAAATGTAAATGCTAATCTTGCTTGGTTCTTTGGCAGGGGGGACACGTGTGAAGGAAAAGGAGTATAATGGTTTAGATGACTTGGAAGGAAAGTAGGGACCTAATCTAGGGTTTTAGTGATGATTTTTCTCAATTCAAGCTCAAAATACGCAATCACAGGTTTTCCTATAGGAAGTACTCATTCACCTACAGGATACCCTGTTTTACTATAGGAACAAGCTAAAAGATTAGGGAGTTGTATAGAATGTGGGGTGGAGCTTGCAAAAGGTGAATAAGGAGGGAATAAGGCATGGGAGGGATAGACACTTACTTTGGACTCAAGCAAAAGCTTTGAGATGGTCGGATTTGCTCAATGGAGATGGCAAGTGTTCCTCATAAGACAAGAATTTGAATTTAGGCCTTAGTGAATTTAGGTAATCATGGGTGGATATGGCTAGGCTAAGGCTGATGAGATGAGGTCTCCCTACAATTTATAAACTCCTACAATCACCAAACATCATTCTTGGCATTCGTATATAAACTCATGAAAAACAAAAAGGTGTATTTGGGTAAGAGAAAATAGATTTATCACCATTTTCTTGCTAAGATCATGCATGGAAAGGCTTGAAACCAAAATGAAAGCATTATGGAATCAATACAAAATTAATGAAATTAGAAAATATCGATTGCAAGTTATTTATGAAACTGCAAGATAATGACCTAATTAGCAAGAAAACCCTAAATTACATAAAAAAAACAAGAATTCTATCTTTTTGGGCTGCATGAGAAGTATTCCTCAAACCATGATCCCTGAAAGGGAGAAGTGAGTTGAAAACCACTTTTTGTCAACCTTTTTGGAATATATTCATATCACTACAATGCCACTATTAGAACTATCCACAAATGGAAGAAAGCTAATCAAATCTAACAATGCTTTGCAAATTAACAACACCAAAATAAATTTAACTCTAACTTTGAAGCTAACCTAAGAATAAATATACAACAAGAGGAACCTCTGTTGCTAGGGTTGGGCCCTAACCCAAGAGATTCAACTGTCTGAGTCAAATTAGTATTGGATCAAGGGAATGCTGCTCATTTTCATTAAAGAAATCAGAAATACATAAGAGTGCTTGGTTAGAATGCTTCAACTCGAAAACTTCTTAGTTATGTTGAACAAAAAATCTGAATCCTAATGAGGCCTTAGGCCTCTTGACTTATACAACTGAAGTTACCAACAAATTCCTTAAATTTAGGGAGGCTTGGCTCCAATCTCGAGATCAACTGGTCTTCAACTGTCACTGCCTTGACTACCAATGAACTTCATGACTCAGTTGCTTGCAACTCCAAGTTGATGAGATTTTATTGAGGAATCCTTAAGTGAGTGAAGAGTTAAGGATGGAGATCCTATCTCCTAAAATCCCTTTTCCTTGTCTCCATTCAAGTTCCTACCCTTTAATTAGCCAAAAGTTTCTCCAAAACCTGCAATCAATTCACATTAGAGCACTAGACATGAGATCTCATATTTACTCTCCTCATTGAGAAAAACATAATTAAAACATGTAAATAATGATGAGAAAAGATTATTTTAGTAAGTTGGAGGTGCACTAGGGTCCATATAATTTACCCATTTATGAGCCTCATCATCACCGCCTACTAAAAATGTTTCTCATCCTATGAGCAGCTCAATCTATGTCCATGTCTTTCATTGCTTTGGTTGCCTCCCTGGCATTCTAAGCTTCTACTGTAGCCTCCTCTTGTGGATAAAACCCTGTATTCCTCTCTATTTATTCACACTAATTTCTTTCTTTTTCTTCCTTTCTCCCCTCTAACATACCTAAAAGAAATGGTGGGCTGAGTTTTAATCCAATCCAGTTTACCTTGAGTCTCTGTAATGTTTTCTTATACATTGGGACTCTCTCTAGTGCATTCCTCATTCTATCAGGAGAATGATATTCTTTGATTTTTAGGTTGTAGGGTAAGTTGTTCCATCTCCTTTGGCAAGCTTGTTGACTTCCATCTCCTAGAAAACATAGCACGTATTCAAAATGAGTGACTACATGTTCTTGTACAACAAGGTATCTTGGTGCAAGCTTCACATCATTTGCAATGAGGTTGTGAGTGTTGATGACAACCATTGGGTTAGATTGTTATGCTCTGATCATAAGGGGTTTTGCTTCTTCTTTTTCCAATACCTTTTTAATTTCTATAGCTCTAGCCTCCTCATGACTCATCTGAGATGCCCTGGTCATTAGTTGTTGTTATTAAATTATATATTACGGAGCAATGGAACACATAAAATATTGTAGAAATATAAACACAAAAAATACATAAAACAAGAGAGACACAGATATATGTGGTTCACCCAGTTTGGGCTACATCCACCCCAAACAACTAGTCCTTCCTTTCTATTATCCAGCAAAATGAAGAGACACAACCTATAGCAGATCCGCTGTAATATCCTCTGTTTTCTTTCACAGTCTCACCTCTCTGCTTCTCGCTCGGAGAATACACATATATTACACAGACTCAATAAAATG
>APFE030228611.1:0-40840 GCA_000404065.3 Pinus taeda
AAGTAAACAAATGAAATATACAATTGAAATTGGATAAACTATAATTGCATATATCTAGTGCCTTTTTTTGCTAAGTTCACCTTCTCCAAGGCTAAGGTGGAGTTCCAATTTCCTATTCTAAAATTCTTTATACCTCCTCATCACTATAATCATAAACTTTGGTTCATTATCTCTTTCAAATTTTCTAATCTTTGGTGTGGTTGCTAAAGAACTAAATAAACAACTAGCTTCTTCTCACCCTCTTCTAGTGAAGACTTTAGTTTTCTTAAAACAATATTCTTATACTTAAAATTCTCATCTACATGATCATAAAGCTTGTATGCTTTTACACCAACAACATAATTAATGAAGATACATTTCACTACCTTATTATCAAACTTCAAAAATTCATCCTTAGGCACATGATCATAAACCTTGCAACTAAAATGTGAATATGCTAAATCAAGTGCTTTTTCTTAATTAATATTACGACTTTGTTTTAGTTAAGATCCTAATAGGGGTCCTTTTCTAAATAATTAGAGTAAAAAAACTACTTAGGTAACATACAATAGAATTGGCTTTTATCTAGAATTTCTACTCTAACCTGGATCCTCTAAGCATACTCTAAAACTCCCCATCAAAGTCTTATTCATGTGTTGTAAGTGGCATATAGAGTTGTCTTATGATTTTATGCATAGTTGTCCTTATACAACATTTCAGAATCTACAAAAGCAAAAACTCACTATGTTTATTAGTCTTCAATGCCTTGATCTTTCTATCAATTTAATTTCTGAAGATGACCTTGAACAACATCAACCAAATGAATATCGTTGATTTAATTATGATAGATATATACATGTTAATCTATAATAGTCATCAATCCATAATACCTAGTATAAATATTAAATTAATCAACACTAACAAGATGAAATTCATAAAACTTGAACTATATCTAGCCTATAAATATAAAATATATGATAAATACACTAAAATTTTACAGAGATATGTTTTCATATAGCCACAACACATGTAGGTAATCACTAGGAGAGCCAAATTTCTCCTATTGTTTTGGTTGTATGTTTCCATCTATCCACCCATGTAGGCAATGACTAGGAGAAAAATATTCTCCTCTTGTTTTAGCTTGACAAATTGTAGGTTTCTACAAATATAGCTCTAATTCCATGTAGATTTTTACTTGTAGATTCAATAGCTTATGTGATATGCTAAAAAACAAGACAAGAATGTACTCTAGTCTTCTGTGGAAACCAAAATTGATCGATGAAAACAATAAGCAGAAAAGGAAGAATTTCAATCGCACATAACACATATTTTCCTTGGTAAAGAAACTACTCTTAAACCTGAATATCTATATTGAATTAACCAGAATATTTAAAAAGAAAATACAATTCTTTCTCAACGTGAACAATTGCTACAGCAGTACAATCTATCTCTCTCCTTCACAAGTAAGCTCAAGCGAACACTTAGCAAATTCTTTTGTCTACCAAGCCCCTACATCCTTGTGAAATTCCTGAGAGAATTAGCCCATATTTAATTGGGAAATTCTCCTTTTATCACTGTGCAATCCAACCATAGGCCCTCAAATGATTGCATGCACCATTTGTACAACTAGGAAAATTACACAATGGATAGTACACTATCCTTGAACTCTCATACAACTCAGTCTTCCTCTGAACTGACATGGATGAGTTATTTATTACTGAATCTTGAGTTAATTAGTGTGACACAATTGGGAAATTCTCTCTCCATAACTGTGCAATCCATCCATAGGCCCTCAACTGACTGTATGCACCATATGTACAACTCGGAAAATTATACAACTCATAATACATTGTCCCTGAATTCTAATATCAACTCGGTCTTCCTCTGAATTGACATGTATGAGTTATTTATGACAGAATCTTCAGTTAACTAGTGTGGCACCGAGGATGCATTGGTGCATGTCCCCATTACTAGACCTCCTACTAGTTCTTCCAATAGTTAAAACTAGTTTAATTGACTTTAGCTCAGTTAAACTAAGTTAATTAATTACAAATCAAAATAACTCAACACAGACCCTTGACTTTAGCTTAGTTAAACTAATTGAATTAATTACAACTCAAAAAACTCAACCTCCTCCCTTAAAATTTAAGGATCACTCTACATGACTCTAGATAGACTTCCAACTTGAATTTATTGAGCCAACTAAGTCAACTTAACTTAGTTAACCGTTACAAGTTGCTATGAGAATATAATTACAATTTAATTCCTAATTTAATTCAATGAAAAATTAAATTAAGATTTTCTTGTTGTTTTTTTACCATTTCTTGTTGCTATTTTCAACACAAATAACACTCATATGATTATTTATGGACAACTAGCCTCACATGAATCTTATCCATGTTCGATTTAGTGCTATTTTACATCTAGACTAATAATATGAAAATGGCGCATTAGGTGTGAGGTACATGAGCCTTTTTTCAATAAAGTGTTTTCATTAAATGTTTAAGGTCATTGTCTCATGGATCATAAGTTGAATTGGATGAATGCGCAATTTTCACACTATTCATGTTCCCATGCTCACCTTGGTTGTTACCACTTTCCCTCACTCTAATGTGACCCCGCCTCACTACTTTACATCCTCGGGCACAAACTAGTAGGTTCTAATGGACATTGCATGCATGTGGCAATCCATACTTAGGGTTTTCCATCTCCCCCTTATATTCACATCCCATATTTAGGTTGATTTCTATCTATCAACAAATATGACATCTTAATTGAAATCGCATGTGAGTGGCAACCCATACTTAAGGTTTCCCATCTCTCCCTTATATTCACATCCCATATTTAGGTTGATTTCTATCTATCATCATTATTCCTTTTTTTTCTCATCGTTTAGTATGGATCTAAAAACATTTTTCCCCATCATGTTGAAATGAAAAAAAAAATTAGAGATAAATTAACTGCATGGAAATACTAGAGTGTGATATCTAGTACCCTCAATGTTCCTCACCCATTTCATTGCTAATCCCTCATATATCTAAATAAAGGAAAATTTGATCATCTTAGCCCCAAAAGAGAAATGGAATGATTCATATTCATGTGGCTTGTTGTAGGAGAATTTTTTTTAGTTTTATGAAGAAAAAGAAGAACAAATATACATATAAATACAAACACAAATAAAAAATATGTATTATAGATAAAACAATAAACTGCATGGTTACGCAATTATATTATTATGGATTGACACTTTAATGAGGTTGGGAGATGGGGGAGAAAGTCCAGATTCACACCAATCATAGATCAATGAATTAGATTCATTGAGGTCCCTCTTGATCATAAAGGGGTAGGGGTTATGATACCATTGGTTTAATAAAATTGGTTTCTTGCCACTGTGTGAGCATATAAGGAAACAAAGGTTATGAAAATAGGTAAGTATGGACACATATTGTTCAAAACAGGTAACATATTGACATGCATTTAAGGTGTATGGATGGTGTGGAACTTTATGTCAGCATGATGTCATTAGTGACATCACTCAATTTTCAAAATTTATATCAAACAAAAGGAAAGTGGCCTTAGTAAGTGAAAAAGAGAGAAAACATTATTATTTTACCATGAACAAACAACACAATGGATTTCGTAACAACAATGCTAACTCTTCCAACACATTCCCATCATTGTACATTGATCTTCAAGTCAACAAAATTTTAAAGAAAAATTCCATGTAGTCTCTTTCACTATTATTTATCCTTTTAAAACCATGATGAAGTATAGGAGGTAGAAACTTATACTCCATGAATGTGTAAATTTTGAAAACATGCCATTAGTGGGCCGTGAGGAATATATCTGTGATACCCATTGAAAATTGTATTTATCTCAAATCACAAAAGGAACGTCAAGTAAACTATTAATTTTCCACTGTTTGATGTTGTTACAATCACTTTAACCTAATTGTTAACTTCAAACATTAATAAATAGAAATTGTAGATAAAACTATAAATGTAATGTACAATAAAAGACAATCAGAAGCAATGACAAGAGACACAAGAATTCGGTCAAAGACAAGGGAAAAACCCACAACATTGAAAACCCTTTCAAATTATTATTCTTATTAGATTGTCATAAAATTTTCAACAGAGAGAGTACAATAATTCAATTCAACAATGAATCAAAGTCAATCTTCAAATATCCAATAAAATCAATCAACCAATATCAAATGATTAACCAATAGTCAAATATGGTCAAAGCCAGAGTTTGTAATTCTATCAATGTAAAAAATAGTCATATGTGCCCTATCTAGTCCATGAGTCAAATTTCAATATTCCCTCTAAGAGCTTGGTTAACATTCAATGTACCCAACCTCCAATGCTGGTAAAAGTTAGCCAGAAATATTCAACAAAAAACTTTCAAAAGGGAGAGACAAATCTATGATTCACTCCCCTTTTGGCACCAACAAGTACTAGAAGGCATCAAGAACTCTTTGGGAAGGTTCCTAAAGATGGATCAACAAAGAATGGACAAAGATATCTTCCCATATGCACGAATTTGTGTTGAGATGGATTTAAGAAAACGACTACTTGATCGAATCCACATGATACATCAAGACTTCAAATGGACACAATGGACACATTTTGAAAATACTACCTTGAGATGTCGTATAATAGCTAAAACAAGGAGTTAGCTCTGATACCATGTCAGGCCATGTAGTAACTCCAATAGGTAGTAAAACTGATTCATCTGATTTCATTAGGTAGGCTACTGTTATATACAAAAGTGTGTGACTGCTCAGTTCATCTTTTGATGACTGTTCACATTCCTAATTTAACTATTTACATAAATTCACTCAATCGTGAGGATTAGGTGTCAACGCCTATGCTCTTCTTCTCTATTTCACACATATATTCTTTAGAAAAATCCAATGATAATGAAACATCTCTTGTACCTTGTGAGAATCTCTACTCTTCAATTTTATCTCACCCATATCTTGCTTGGAATCTATAAAATCATATCCTCCCAAATACCAATGAACTCATCTTCATCAACAAAATTTACATAATTTGGCCCATGTATGTCTTCAAACATACCTTCCTTAATCCATTTTCTAAATTAAGGGAAAATAACTTTAACACTAAAATATTGAAATTGAGAACACCATGGATTTATAGGGACTAGGGTGTCTTGGTTCTCATATACCCCTATCATTTTCAAATCCAAAATTTTTCTTAAGTTGATATTGGCCCTTTTTTATTCTTTCTATTCCAATCACTTGTTTTTTAAACTCTGGAAATATATGTTTCAATTTTTCCATTACTTTGTCAACATTACCATTGCATCTGTAGTTGAATGAATCATATATATTGCCCTAGGTTTTGTTTCAGCTTTGGAAGTTGATTGTGTTGATGAACCAAGAAAGTGAGCTTATCTGAAGGCAACTATATATTGTTTTATGCTTATCACCATTTCTTCAACCTCCCACAAATTCTTCAAACTTTTCTTGGTTATGAAAATTTAGCTCTCCATTGAATGCATCTATATAAGAAATAAGGATTGTAGCAACTAAAATTTAAGTTTCTTTAAGAAAATTTTGAAATTTGTGATCAAATATCTTGATGAACTCTTTGATGGTCTCATGGAATTATATATGCAAAGACAATATGCTAATTTCCATGGAAGAAAAGGTTTATATAACTTTTTTGTTTCAATTATTTTTATGCATAATGGTGTATTTTTTGCATCAAATCTTTTTAATCATTTTCCCTTTACTTTTTGTGGGAATCTTTGATTTGCATACCTCATGTACTTAGTAAATGTGCATTCATCTAGTAATGAACAACTTTCCCAACAAAAGGAAAAATATAAATTAACGTTTGTAGTCATGTGTGCTTGAGTTTTAAGATCTCATGAGAGCATTTAGTTCCATAGATTGACTCTCCCCTTGTGTTCTCCAAGAGTGAAATAAATGCTTTGAACATGAAGTTAGGAATGATTCTATGGAAAATACTTCCCTTATAATGGAGTGTCTTTCTACTTTTTCCAACATCTTTCTAACCTACATACTTTAAATGTAAACTGATCATTTCTTCATGCTTGCATTAACTAAGGTATCTTCATCCCTCAATTTTCATAAACTCTACAGTGGTAGTAACTCACTACAATGAGAAAATCAATCAAGTTGATGATGATATTATGAATAAACAATATAATGATCCCAATAACAAATAAATAACATGTTGAATGAATGATAAATGCCTACTTAATGTTGTTAATTTCCAACTCTAGAGGAATCATCAATCATAAAAAAACATAAATGGAACCAACTATGGATGGGATGGTAATATTCACCATTGCAATAAAAACATATGTCTATTCTCCATACTCAAAATAAATCTCAAATGTCTCTATGCACTACTAGCTCCCAAATTTTGCACTAGTTGGGTTGCTAATTCTATTGCCACATGCATACTCTCAAAATGCACGTCCTTATGCCATCATCAATAATTTCTCCTACACTCACCACATACTCATACACAACTCACTATCGTCACATATAAGAATCTAGTGTTGTGCCCCTCCTACGCAGGACCATAAACACACCCAGCTCAAATAAAGGCATCCCCATACCCTACTCTTTGTAAGGTCCTCCAAGGGAAGTTGCTCTAATAACTCACCTAGATTCTCCATACCTAGGTCAATGAGGATAGCAAAAAAATTGTGAATCATCAAATCAATCATGCAACCCTCTCAAGGTCTCTCAATTCTTGCAACATCACCTCAAGGTGCTCTACTGAGTTTGATCATATCCATCTCCTATCCTTGTTCAAGTTACTCCACTCTTGCAGTCCAGATATGAAAAAAATTGAAGCCTTCATGACTCAACTAAACCCCTCCCCAAGTGTCTTAGACCAATGTCTCACACAGATCAAGGGACCCGTAATCCATTTGAATCAAGGATGCACTTGATCCATTTAGGTCATTTGATCCAAGCACATCAACAGGTAGATATCGTTTAAGGCTATACTCAACCATGTGAAGGCTCTCCTAGTCACTACCACAAATCCATCAATTTGTCATCTCACGCATCATCATCCCATTTCTATTGGTACTGAAGCTAAATGAAGACTGTCAATTATATTGAATGCCTTAAAAGAGAAATAGAAAAATGTAACAAGCTCTCTCTCTACTATCATTGTTTCTTAGGTTAAAGTTGTAATATTAATTGAATTTCTCCTAGTCAAAAAGAGAGGACTAGAAAATGCTAGAAAAGGCCCGCGCCAAGATTACTTGAAGTACTACTTACAGAGTATAAAAAATTCCACTTTAAATTCAAATTCAAATTCAATGATAAACCTACCAAATTTCCAAAGATGTAGATAAATGACGTGGATGTGGATAAATGACGTGGATGTGAAAAGAATTTCTTGAAAAGCATCTCAATATTTTTGGTGAAAAAAACCAAACTTATGTGCATTGGAATCTCAAGAAAAAGCATTCACTTTTTTTTGAAAACCCAATTTCTTTACATGGGAATTTCAAGAAAGCATCTCACAATTTTTCTGTTATAGACGTTGTTATGGACTGTGATCCGCTAACCGATACACCTGGAATCTTTATGCACAATAACTTAAAAAAAAAGCGTATTATGCGTTTTTGTTATAGACGTTGTGGTAAAGCGTGATCCGCTCCACCTTTAAAAGATCACAGCTTTTTTGAGATAAAGATAACGTTATTGTGTGGTGCACATATATGGGTAAGTTCAAGCAAATAGTTTGCAGTTCTTTTGTTAACATCCTCGTCTTCTATCTATCATCTGTATTCAATCGTGTGGTCCATACTCACCTTCCTCTTTATGCTCGTCTTCGTTTTCCAACACATCCTTTCATTGTTTGGGAAAAGATGATAGGTACTTGGAGTACCATCTCCATCTTCCAATCCATACAGGCTGTGATGCCAACATTGCCAAACCTAACCGTTAACTCCTTTGCAATGCCTCCTTTCGCGTTCTTTTTATCAACGGCGAAAGTTGAGTCCTTGAGGAAACTGAGATATCGATTTAGTCGTATTTATGTGAAGACGCTACTGACGGAGATCGACCGGTGCACGACCGGGAAATCAAAATTATGTTATGATATTGATACTACTGTTTCCAGAAGCAAAAGGCTTATTTCTGAGATACAATTCTTCGAGGGTTGATCTGTACGCGAGTACGAAAGATCTTTGAATTTCGAGCAGCTGTGGCGATTCCTATGAGATACAGTCGTACCATATGACAATCAAATCAAAGTGTTTTGATTTAGGGTAAACTATTCATATAACTCTTTGTTGAGCACAAGTTAGGGTTTCGGCCAATTTCCACTCAAAAATTGAGCCAAGATCACCAACAGGCTTGGTACTTTGAATGCAAAATTTGTCATCAACAGCCACCATGTGGCACTCAAATAAACCAAGATCTTCTCAGTTGCACGTGCCTGTGAAATTTCAGCATCCCAATTCGGTTACTTACGTGGACGATTTCAATCTTGCAGCTAAGTGTGCCCCGTTGGTAATTAAAAAAAATTCTATATCAAGAAAAGGTGCGTTCTCGAAAATTTCTATTTCTTTTCTTCCATGGCAGAGATGGCTTCGAATTCGTCGAACTCACCATGCGCTGTCTTCAAATTCCTAAGAAGAAAGTGTACTTCATAGTGTGTACTTGCGCCTTATTTTCCTCCCCAAGTGTTAAAATTATAATTTCACTGCCCGCGCACGGGTCAGCAGTCAACGGCGCAGAAAACCACCACATCAAATCTAAACCGGCAGGAACATATCGCACCACTCTTCAACCTGAAGTGGTTTCCGGACAGTGTGGTCCGATACCGACAACTGTCCAACCGTGATGCTGGCATGACATAAGCACCTGACACTTTTCGGAAGGTATCTTTCACCCATCTCACCTCTTCCGATATCGTTTTCACCCGTTGATTTACCTCCAGCATTTACCGCCGTTGATTTAACAAAGCTGCACGATGGTTTAAAGTACTGTCAGAAAAGTATTCCGATATGAAAGCTCCACCGTTGGATTAACACTGAGTCTCTCCGCCGTCCATTTCAAGGAAAGTACACGGGGTCTGATTAAAAATTTAATATAGTGTGGACCATACGTATTGCCCATCCCCTATGTTAAATGGCTGACATTTATTTTGGTAAGGTTTTTAAATATTTCTTACGGCGAAGTTAAAAAGGGGTATGGGCGAGGTATTTCGTAAGTTTATTTTTATTTCTTTTTTATATATGTTTTAATATAGCATTGACCCAATGTTTTGTTATGTGAAAAAAAGAAAACCCACGGGGATTGTAACAAGCATTATGTAATTGCACATTGTAAAAAGTGAGACAGGGGGTCCGCACCACCAGAGATAAAATGTGTGAATCTCACACAGTGAGATAAGAAATTGGATTCGCAGCAGCGAATGGGATACAGAGATTAAATTTTTGTATTGCAGGGAGGAACGCACAGAAGTGCATAAAGTTTTTTTTTGGGTTTGAAATGTAAATGATTTTATGCAGCAGAGTAATTTTGTCTTGGTAATGTAAGAAGTAAAAAGGAATGCACAGTAGTGCAGGAGTAGCAGTGAAGTGAATGAAAAAACCAGGAGGTTGTTTTGTTTCAAAACCATGGATTGTTTCACACATGTGAAAAGGTAAATCTGTAACTCCCTGTAAATTTTGTTTTCACACAGCAGTGAATGTAAATGAAATATTTACACACAAAGGTGTAAAATTTCATAGGAGGCAGAGTAACTTTTGTGTAAATGTTTTGGTGAATCCCTCTGAGTGAAAGAGGATGAATATGTAAGTGTTTTTGTTTAATGAATAGAAATCATTTTATGGTGGTGGAATACTCTGTCCTGTGTAATTAATTTTAAAAGGACTTCTCTGTGAAAAAGATCCTGGTGTAAAGGAAACAGAGCATTGCCTCTGTGTTTTATATTTTGTGGTTTTGGTATTTTCCCATCCCAAACAACAAAAAAAAATTCCCAACAGATATGAATTAGCAAGCTGAGGGTGAAGGCGTTTTAAGGGTTCCATGCAAATTGACACGCACTGCTTCCATGCAAATTGACACGCCCCCTGTTTAATAAACCTACGCCATACCCATTTCTCCGTAATGTTAGCCAATTAACATTAAATGTTAGCCAACTAATGCTATCCCAAAGATAGCATTACTTCAGGAGGCGGAAGCTGTACTAATTAACCAAGTGATTTCCGAATATTTCCCTAAGTTTTCAAATCGTCTACCTCGTACTGAGGCCAAATAAGATGATCGTTGCTGCCATTGGTTACACGCATCGGCAAACATAAAACTTTGGTTTAACTTTGGTTTAACATAAATAGATTTCTCGGTTCCTGTGTCAAACTAATGCAATCGAAAGGAATCGATTACTATAGTCCCTGCCAGGCCCGAAGGGCAGGGACTAAAAATAAATCTCCCCATTCCATAATTTCAATTATTTCCACAATTATACCTTAAAAATCATGTACCTCTCCCATAGACACTCTACGAAAAAATCATGTACCTCTCCCATAGACACTCTACGAAATCCCTCTCATAGGACTACACTTCAATATTTTTGAAAAATGCACACAAAAGTGAATCTCCTAATTTGATATTTCAACTATTATTTTATAAAAGTCACATGTCTTTAAATCACGTCTTTCCCTTGAAAAGAGACTTATACCTACCCTATATCTTTCTGTAAAATAATCTCTAATTTTTTATTAAAATTATTTCCTTTAAAATGTTACTCATATTAAAATACATATTTTAATGTATATTCCTTATATTTCTGATTTATATACGCGGTCTAAATTAACAATATTTTCCTCCCTGTAAACTTTAATATTCTTTCATTCACGACTGTCCAGTCACCTACGGTGGCACTTATTAGCCCACTAGACGATAAATTACACTAAATATATTACCATGCCTTCTAAATTTTCAATTAAATATTACGAGGCTTTTTCGGTTTTCAATTAATTTAGATTTTTTTTCAATATCATTTTTTAGTGTTTGAAAACGATAATTATCGATTAAATTATTTTAGGCCGTTATCTTGGAAAGCAAAACAAGATGGTCACAAAATGGAAAAATAAATGGTGACAGACGATAAACAGACTATATTACATATATGAGTGATCAACCCAAAAATTTTGAATTGTAAATTTATTATTATTATATTATTATTATATCATCATCAGCAAAATGTTTATATAACAAAATAGATATTACAACATTTCTTTCATAGTGACAGAGCACCTCTTGATATAATTTTTTCTATAAAAAGTAATTAAGTTAAAATTTTATTAATCATTATTATCTTTTAATAAAATCTCTTAATTTAAGTGACAATCCCCATGAAAAATAAATGTTATTAACCAAAATTATAGGTTCAAATTCTTAATATAGTCATTGTTGGAGAGAGGGTTATAAAATAGTAGTGAGAATGACCCCATCCAATGAGATATAAAATTATTATTATCATTTATAAAAAAAATTAATATAAAGAACTATATTAGTAGTGGTGGGAATTGAAACACCTCTGGTACATATAAGATTGTCCAAATTATCTTTTTTTTCTAAGTAATACTATTCTATTTAGAAAGGGAAAAATAAAAATACAGCGAGGCTCCGGCCTCTGCGGTGCTAAACAGAGTTATGTCAAAATTAATCAAAAAAGACTAAACTCGACTTCCCACCGGGGAGAAACCAGTCCGAGTAAACCCATTGTAAAAAGCTCATGCAGGGGTCACAGAACTTAACTTAAAAGGCCCACACAGGGGTCCTAAATCAATACCAATCAAAACTAGCCACATGGTTTTTTTTTTTAAACAATAGAGAAAAACTTCATGAAAATAAACCCATGAAATAGCAATCTGAATGGACACCTAGCAACTGGCACAACAGTCTGAATGGACCCCCTAGGTTTCATCTGGTGGAGGGTCTTCCACAATGCGACACGCGTACTCATACCAGTCATCATCCTCTGCTGATGTGCCGCACGGGAGGCCACCGACTACTTTTGTGCATGATGAGCTGCCCTCCACTGCATGCTTGCCTGACGTGCCACCCGGATGCCACCAACTGCTTGCGTGCCACCTGAATTGCCTTCAATTGCATGCTTGCCTCTAGCCAACTCCCCTCCATGCAGAATACTGTCAAGACTAGCCTTGCTCATTTTCTCTGTCGTCTAATGCTTGCTACTATTTCCTTTTTCTGGTTCACGGTCATCCATGTTCTTTTGTTGCTCACTGTTGTTCCTTTTCTCTGGTCCAAGGTTGTGGGTCTGAGCATCTTGCTCATCCTGCAGACTGATTTCCTCATTGTAGGTCACAGTGACAGTGGCTATGATATCGGGGCGATGCAGCGCGCTGTGGAAGCGAAATTGCATCAAGTGGTGAAAGGGGTGAGTGGGGGTGGGGAGATTGGCCATTTGGGTATCAACATTCAATCTTTTGGTGCCATGGGCATGTTCCTGACCTCTACTACTGCAAGTGTCAGGGTATCTACCAGAGAAATGACCTCTGGAATGAGTAGTAGAAGGGGATGAGGAAGAAGTAGCTAGTTCATGGCTGGGCATCGAGGGGAGGCGAGTGCTTCCCCCTTGACTACCACCTCTTCTGCTACACATTCGATGGCGAATACGCGTCATGGCTGAATGATGGTTGTTGAGCTGGGCCAAAATGGCAGTGTTGTGTTCAGTGATTGCAATTAGGGAGGCATAGTTAAATCTGGAGTGAATGGAGCTATTCAGAAGAGAAACAGAGGAGTTCTGGGTGGAATTAAGTGCACAATGAGTTGTTTGAGAGAAATGGAAGCCATTCCCCAGATCAACACAGCTGAGAACCAACATTGTCGGCTAGTAATTGTGTGTGAGCTCGGCTCCGCAGCTTGGGGGGGGGCAAGAGCAGTTTAGCGGGGAAGGGGTGACTGAATTATGTCTTGTGGAAGCCATGGCCTTATGCCTGCTGTGAATTCCTTGACTTGAGCACCAGAGTAATGGTGCCTGCAGGTCAACTGTAACTTGCCATAAATTGGCATGGAAAGGGACGCGGGTGGCCATGTGGCCTGGCCGCCTGCCATCCTTCTGTCTAATCTGCATTAACTTCATAATAATCACCCGCATCCGAGTGTGCCTCTTCACTTTGTACCAGTTCATTATATTCCTGTAGCTAGGAAGCCATGGTGATCGTGTTGAGCGACCCTGTATGTAGAGTCCGATCACTATCCACCCCCAAATTTGCCAGGAGATCAGCCACTTTGTTGCCTTCTCTTCTGATATGTTTGAAAGTGACTGCTCTGTTAGTGGTGAGCCATTGTTCTATGAGCTCTAATCTTTCTGCAAGTCTCCAACTGTTGACCACTTTGTATGCCCGGGTCCCCTGTAGGATTTGATTAACCATATTAATAAGAATCTGAGAGTCGCCTTCGACTACTAAGGGGAAGAAGTTGTGTCGTTGAGCTAAAAGAAGCCCTTGCCATAGCCCTTCTAGCTCTGCAGAATTGTTTGTATCCCATCCAATTCAGTCTAGGAAAATTAAAAGAGGTTTGCCTTTATGATCCCTGAATGCTCCTCCATAGCCTGCTTTGCCTGGCTTACCTTTGGAGGCTCCATCGAAGTTTAATTGGATCATATTATGTGGCGGAGGGATCCATTTGTTTGGGATATTATGATGTAAAGAGGATTTACTATGTTTCCTGTACCTGGTGCATCCGAAGATTCCAATTTGTCCATATATTCTGCTCCTGTGGAAGGGAAGGAAAGTCCTCTTGATTCTAAGTTTGGAGCATTAATGTTTCCTGAAGGTTGTTGCAAAATTTGTTCCATAGAAGTTCTAATGGTGTAGATTAATCTTTAAAGATGCGACGGTTCCTATCTTTCCATATAGTCAACATAAGAAGACCTGGGATGATTTTCCATAAAGAGTTTAACAGTTTTCTCTTATACGGATTGACTGCCCAGCTACGTATGGTGTTGGTAATATCCTCTTTAATTCTTCCTTCTTTTTGGCATCTGAAACTTGATTTTTCCCAAAGTCTGTTTGCCAAATTGCAAGAGTTCATGAGATGCAGTATGGTTTCTTCCTGTTGTTTACAGTTGGGGCATATGGAGGGCCCGTGGAAACCTCTTTTCCTTAGATTGTCCCAAGTGAGTATTTTGTTTTGACATAACAACCAAAGGAAAGTAGAAACTTTTGGCCATATGTTCGGGGACCATACTTTGTCTCATAGAGGATCCTTGACTATTTGATTGCCAACTATTAGTTTGTATGCCTCTTGAGTGGTGAAAGTTCCACGTGCATTATAACCCCATCGTATTATGTCCTTCTTGTCAGAAAAATGAATTTTCCTATTGATAAGCTTTGTCTCCAAATTCTTATGACTAGACTTTGTTCCTTCACTGATGATGTGAGCCATGCTTATCCATTGTTTGTATCCTTGCTTGAGAGTAGGCGTCCAGTGCTGGCTAACTTTATCCATCTGATGCTCTTCCCATTCCTGTGTTTAGTGAGGTCTAATCAGGTCACTCAGCTTGGGTCTCTGCTGCCATGAGTCATCCCAAAAACGTGCATTGTTTCTATCCCTTATTTCCCAAAATCTATGCTATTAGATTATAGCTTTGTGCTGACTAGCTGCCTTCCAAATTAAGGAACCTTTTCCCACTTCTATGAGTCAAAATAACTCATATGTCGGTCGGTTGTTTGCATATTTGGCAGTCTAGACGATGGCCTGGGGTGTGTGCGGAGCAGAAATCCATTTCCACCATAAACGTGCTCCCATGACTGCATTGTTGTGTTGAGGATCTCGAAGCCCAGTGCCCCCTGAAATTTTGGAAGGCAAACCGTAGCCCACTTGACCAATGCCCATTTTCTATTTTGTCCCGAGGATCCCCATAAAAAATTTTGCTGAAGATTTTTTATTTTCTTAAGCACCCATTTTGGTGCTGCCAAAACAGAGAAAAGATAAAGAAGCATGGATTGCAGGACAGCCTTGACTAATACTAGATGACTGGCCATATTGAGGGCTCTATAAGTCCAGGAGGAAAGGTGAGGCTCCAATTTCTCTAGGAGTAGTTTCCAGGTAGAGTGCTTTAATGCAGAGTCAATCATGGGTGCACCCAGATATTTAGAGGGGAGAGAGGCAACCGAAAATCCAAAAATGCATGCTATAGAAGATTGAGTGATGGGAGGGGTATGAAAGAAAAATATTTGGGATTTGGCATTATTAATGCTGGCACTAGAGGCTTCAGAGAACTCATTCAGAAGGGATTTTATTTTATGGGCCTCTTGAACCAAGGGATGACCAAACAACATGCTATCATCTACAAATTGTTTGTAGGTAAAAGCAGGGGTGTTGGGGAAGGAAAGACCTCTGAGCTGCTGGGATTGAAGAGCGTATTTGATACTTCGTCCAAGCCCTTCCACCATTAAAACAAACAGAAAGGGGGAAAGAGGATCTCCTTGTCAGATGCCTCTAGAGGGATGAAAGGGGGTGGAAAGTATGACATTGACCAAAATGGAGAAAAAAGTGGAGGATATAAGACTCACAACCCATCTAACCCAAGGAGGGGAGAATCCAAAGGATATTAGCATCTTTTGAATGTAAGTCCAACTTAATTTATCGAAAGCTTTTGAAAGGTCAATTTTAAGGAGCATACCTGCTTTTTTGAGCTACTTTAGGGAGTGTATGATCTCATGGGTGAGAATGATGCCATCTGTGATTTGTCGCTCTTCCACATATCCCGATTGTTCTGACGAGATGAGTATAGGTAGCAATGGCTTCAGGCGAGAGGCAATAACTTTAGATATGATTTTGTAAATGACATTACAGAGAGCGATGGGCCTGAATTTGTCTGGAGTTAGAGACTGCTCTTCTTTGGGGATAAGGGAAATAAAAGTCGCGTTCAGAGAGGGAAGAATCCATCGTGAAGTCTGGGATTCTTCAACTACCTTGTAGACCTCCTCTTTAATGAGATCCCAGAAATTGTGAAAGAAATTTGAGGTGAAACCATCTGGACCAGGTGCCTTTCCTTCCTTGAGTTGTCACATAGCAGACTCGACTTCCTGTAGAGATATCAGATGAAGGAGGAGCTGATTGTATTCTTCTGTTATAATTTTCGGTATGTCCTGTATAATCTTCTCTACAGCTGGTTGTCGGTCGACTTGTGGTTCTTGATGCACTTGTTTAAAATATGTAAGAAGCTCTTGTTCTATTTCTTCATGGTTTTCCAAGCGTACTCCTTGCTGATTCTGAATATGAGTGATATTGTTGTGCATTCTTCTTTGTATGGTGGTGCGGTGAAATTTTTTTGTATTTCTCTCTCCCTCCTTAAGCCATCTGACTCTAGATTTTTGTTTCCAGAGTATCTCCTCTTGCTTTTCTCTTTCTGCTATATGTATCTGAAGGAGCTTTTCCTGCTCTGAGAGGGCTTCAGTTCTTCCTTCAGTGATGATTGTCTGCTAGATTCTTTTCATTTCCTGAGCTAGAGCATTCTGAGCTTGGAAGATATTGCCAAAGGTCAGTTGATTCCATTGCTTGATGTTCTTTTTGAGATGTTTGAGTTTTTGTTGGAATTGATACAATTTTGAACCTTCCGAGGGACTGAAGCTTTTCCAAGCTGTATGTATCAGGTTGTTGAAGTCTGTATGCATTAGCCAGAAAGCTTCAAAGAGAAAAGGTCTCTGAGTGTTGTTCACGAGTCTTTGCCACTGGAGCGCAATAGGCCAATGATCTGATCCAAAAAGAGGTAAGATTGAGGCTGAAAGATCTCCTCCAAGATGGATGGCATTGTCTGAAAGCATAAATCTATGCAGTCGAGAGGCGATTTGCTGGGTGCCAGTTCTTCTATTATTCCATGTGTAGATACCATTATTGAATGGCATATCTATAAGCCAATTATTTTGTATGAAATTCTTTAAATGGATACTTTCACTATCCAGTTTATTCCTGCCTCCTCTTTTTTCTTCCAGTTTGGTAATCATATTGAAGTCTCCTCCTGTAATCCAGAGTGGATGAATTCTGGTGGAAATGATCAGAGTTAATGTATTCAAAATGGCTATCTTATGCACTGGTTCCTGGGGGAAGTAGACATTCATGAGGTGACCATGCACATTTGTCCCTATTATATGAAAAGTGGCTTGAATGAAATGATGACATCCTAGGCTATTGCTAGTCCTCCTGAAGCTCCTAAGGGCATCCACTGCTACTGCTTGACTTCTTGGCCATGCTTTGGAGAGAGTTTGGCCAAGTGTGGTAGAATTACATTTTGTTTCTTGCATGAAGAAGATTTGAGGTTTCTCCTGCTGAATCATATTTTTTATCATTCTGTATTTCCCAGGGCTGTTTAGCCCTCTTATGTTCCAAGATGTGAGCTTCATGTTTCATCATTGGGTAGGGGACTGTAATAATTTGTAAGCTTGGAATATCTTCCTGATTCCACCAGCATTTCCCCAATACGGATGGTTCTCTGGAGGTTTTTCTTTCTCACTCGTTTTTTATTGTCTTTAGGAATGTTTTTTCCATCCCATTGACTTCCGGGTTGAATACCTAGAGATCTTTGCTGATGCGCTCTAGAAAGGATGACTTCCAAGCTTTCTAGTTGTCTTTCTGGGATCTTGTCAAATTCTTTTTTCCTGTGAGCTTGTTCCAGTACCAATATGTCCAGATCTCCTATGTCTATACTTTCAAGCTCTTCTTCCATATGCTTGGCCTCACTACTTTCTGCCGCGAAGTCTGTTGCAACAGTGGTCTCTTGTTGCAAAATGTCTATATCCATGCCATGAGGTTTCTAGATCGGAGTCAAACTGGGCGTGGAGGTGGTGAAATCTATGGATTGTGAGGGCTTTTGAGTTTGCCCGAAGCCTATGGGGTTGACCTTAGAGGTTGCCTTGAGAGGCTCCTCGGAGGGTAAGGGGGACTTAGTGGCTGTCGGATCAGGTTTAGCTAAGATATCAAAGTTGTTGCTGGTGGATGGCATTGAGGTGTTGGCGAAAGGCTTTTTAGGGTTTGATGCAGGTTTTTTGTGGTTCTTTTTGTGATTGTTTACCTTGGTGAAACCTTCAGAATCAAGTTTTTCTAAGGAGGTATAAGTTGGGGGTTTCACATTTAGCAGGCAATCACGAAAGATATGGCCAAGGGCATGACATTTTCTGCATCTGAATGGAACATGTTTGTAATCTATTGACTGAATCCACTCAAAATCACCATGATATAGACTTATTGCATCCAGAAGAGCTTTGCTTAGATGCATATAGACACAAATGCGGGTGTAGGAAGTATATCTTCTGAGTTTTGTCTCCTCCGTAATTTTAATGAACTCCCCCAGTCCATTTCCAATATCTTTCAGTGAATCTTCATCCCAATACTCCAGAGAAAGGGAGTAAAGACAGATCCAAATTGGTGCCCAACTTAGATCCTCTTTGTCCGGGTTGAATCTCTCAATCCAGTCTCTCAGGTAAAGACCAGCTGCATTGAAGAAGTGGGGTCCTCCATCGATTACCCTATTCCGGTCCTCTATACAGTTGAAGATTGTCGTGAAGAAGCCCTTTGGTCCCAGCTACAAGGTGATGTGCCCTTTTGGTTTCCATTCGGCTACAATCCAACCGTGCAAGGCTTTTTCTGTGGGCTAGAAGCCAATAAATTTTCCTATTAAAGCATGATCCTTCATGTACTAGATTTGGGTGTTGATTCTTTGACTTTAGTTCAATCTTTGGTCTTTCCGCTGCAACAGGTTTGCAGGTTGCCGACAATGCTTTAGGAACCACATCTCTTCCTGTGTTTATGTCTTTGCATTATGATTCGTTTCCGCTTCTTCCTGTGGTTTCTTCCTGTCACTTCCCGTTTGCATCTGAGGTTTTCCCTGATCATTGGGGGGAGGCACCGTGTCCTCCCCCTGGAGGTTATCCATGACGAATACTCTATTCGTTGTCGTATATTATTGCCAATGTTGCTAACGAGTTGTTGCAGAGGCGCCGTGGTCTGAGCAGGTTTGTCGATATAGAGTCTAACAAAAACCCTATACCGCCATCGTTCCTCCCATCAATCTTCAAGATTTTCCAAACTATTACTATCATTTATAAAAAAGAATTAATATACATTAAAAAAATATGTAATAAAAAATATAAAAAAATAATAAGAATTTAATATTATAACTAAAAATCAAATAAAAATGGAATTTAATAATCAAATTTTTTTTATTATTAAAAATATTTTCTAAAAATTTAGACCTTTTATTGCCAATTTTGAAAACTTTTATTTCATAATAAAATTCATATATTAATTTAAGTAATATAATATTCGAAAACTATCACGACATTCCCTTTATATATAAATTTGTAAATGGACCCCGCATACACCCAAAATACACTCCAGGTATGACCAAAAAAAAAATAATTGTGCTAAATTCAGTGGCACTGTATTTTTTTATAAGATTATACATAACTGAGTCACTCTTTTTGGATTTTCTTTTTTGTTATTTGGTCTATAAAGACTTTTTATTTTAGGTTTTAAAAAATAATCACCCTTTTTTATTAAGGGATTTATTGTGAAAAATGTACAAGGCAATTTGTGAAAAAAGGGATTTATTGTGAAAAAATGTATAAGACAATTTGTAGTATCATTTTAGAAAATGCACTGTAATATTATATAAACCAAATTTAAAAAAAAACCAATTTTATTTTATGTTTTAAAAAATAATCACCAGCTTTTATTGTGAAAAAAATATATAAAAAATAATTTAGAAAAAATATATAAAAAATAATTTATCATGTGTACCGTCACATTATATAAACCAATAAATTTTATTTTAAAAAAGGAGTTATTATATCCTCATTTGAAGGTGGGGGTGGGGGGATATTGGGCAAGTGCAATGCATTTTCCCAATATCCCCCGCACCTCACCCTCACCCTCAAATGAGGGTGGGGGTGAGGGGGCTATTGGGCAAATGCATTCCCCACCTCCACCCTAATATCCCCCACCACCCCCACCCTCAAATGAGGGTGGGGGGATATTGGGCAAACGCAATGCAGTTTTTTTGAGTTTTTGATTCAGGAATTTGGTGGAAAAAATTGAGGTGAAATATTGATTCGTATTATTTAAAATAATTTTTTGATTGTATATATAAATTCAACAACATTATAAACTCATAGAGCACTTCTATTGTACGGATTTACCCATCAATCTTATGCTTTCAATAAATTCTTACGAAATTTTAGAAAATTAAACTGAAAAAATATACGAAAAATCCAATAAAAAACATGCCAAAAAATGGCACTAAAACAACTCCAAAAAAATTATTGCATATCGACATTCAAAGAATGACGACGACCTCCACATGGATTCAATTTTATGAAAAGCCATGAAAGTCTTCAATGCATTTGCCCAATATCCCCCCGCACCCCACCCTCACCCTCAAATGAGGGTGGGGTGAGGGGGATATTGGGCAAATGCATTCCGCACCCCCATCCCCACCCTCAAATGAGGGTGGGGGGGATCTTGGGCAAATGCAATGCAGTTTTTTTGAGTTTTTGATTCAGGAATTTGGTGGAAAAAATTGAGGTGAAATATTGATTCGTATTATTTAAAATAATTTTTTGATTGTATATATAAATTCAGCAACATTATAAATCCGTAGAGCACTTCTATTGTACGGATTTACCCATCAATCTTATGCTTTCAATAAATTCTTACGAAATTTTAGAAAATTAAACTGAAAAAATATACGAAAAATCCAATAAAAAACATTCCAAAAAATGGCACTAAAACAACTCCAAAAAAATTATTGCATACCGACATTCAAAGAATGACGACGACCTCCACATGGATTCAATTTTATGAAAAGCCATGAAAGTCTTCATGCTGTCGCATCATCCTATGTGTAAAGCTTTTATAAAGTTGAGCAGCCGCGTTAACATTCCCCACCAAATAATAAACGTGTGCATTTTTCAAGGTCAAAGCCTCCAACGACCCTTCCGTGATGGGCGCGTGGGCGTAATTACTATGCGAAGCCCCACATGACCTAATTTACGCGTTTACTCCGTCCGAGCTCACGAATGAGAGGACAGTCCGAGATTTTCTCACCGCCCTCCCTAAAGAGTTTCGAAAACGAAGAGCACCTCCATTCATTTCTGCTAGCCTTTATCTTGTTGTTGCGTCAACTGGTGCCGGTCAGACTGAATCATTGCAACTATAAAAACCATTCAAACCCACCGAAGATTTCATTGCGTCGCAGCATCATGACTTCCTTTACAGCAATGGCGTCAGTCGTGTGCATCGCTCTGCTCTTTTTCTCGACCGTTGCTTTCGCTCAGCTCAACTCAACGTATTATGATACGTCGTGTCCCAAACTCCTGGCAACGGTGAAGGCTGCAGTGAAGACGGCGGTGGCCAATGAGAAACGCATGGGGGCATCATTGCTCCGTCTTCACTTTCATGATTGTTTCGTCAATGTAAATTTGTGTTTCCTTATGTTTTTTTCAGCTATTGATATTGATTTTAGGGTTTAGTTTTTTTTCCAGATGAAAAAAGCAATTATATATTCATTTATGGAGTAGTTTTTTACATGTCTTCGGATACAGAGACTGCATATAGAGTTTTCTATCATTATATAAAAATACTGTTGATATAACTTACTAAGCTGTTCAAGTGTTCGGGCAGAATTCACTAAAAAGATATAATTCGGAAAAAAATTGTTCATTTTCCTATCTTCAAAAAGAGACTTGTTTAAACATTACGTAGCAAATTAATAATTGGTTTAATATTTTTTTAGAAATTTGAGTTGGGCGTAGATTCTTAAATTTATTGGATTTTAGAATATTCAAAGAATCTACATTAAGCTTATCAAATATTATTTTGTAGATATCAGTCTTTTGGATTATTCACATCTTTAAGATTTGGTTGAAGTTTCGAACCAATCAATGTACTCTTGAAGATGAACCACATTAATTGGTTCTAAATCTGAACCAAATCTTAAAGATGTAATTAATCTGAAAGACTAATAATGAATTACAAACATTTTAAATCTAAAACCATTATTTTATTTTTTCTTAAAAAATAATACAGTATTGATTAGATAAAAAATAATAAACTAATCATTAAATTATTTCATAGTGTTTAATATTTAACTTTGTTTTAATTCAGTCAGCGATCTTCTTTATTTTCTTTATTGTTAAATGCAAACTTGCCTTTACAGGGTTGCGACGGGTCAGTGTTGTTGGATGACTCTTCGACTCTAACTGGGGAAAAGACTGCTCTTCCCAACAACAATTCGTTGAGGGGTTTCGACGTCATAGACACCATCAAATCACAAGTGGAAGCAGTTTGCAGCGGAATCGTATCGTGCGCTGACATTTTGGCTATTACGGCTAGAGATTCTGTCGTCGAAGTAATTGCCTACCATCCTACTTTTTCCCATCATCATTCATATTTATATCCACAGTTTCATTTTATAGGCGTAATTGTCTGCTCTTTTATCATTCATAAGAGCCATTAACATGGCGATAGAGTATAGATTTAAGTTATATTCAAAAGTGTTTATTTCGATTGTAAATTTAGGAAATTTGATGTCCAGGAGTGAACATAAACTATCAATTTAACATATATGAAATAGGTTATGGGATACAGTATTGATTAAGTTATATTCAAAAGTGTTTATTTCGATATGTAGTTAGAACTCTGATTGATGTCAATGTCATAGATTTTTAGAACTCTGATTGATGTCAATGTCATAGATTTTTCGAAATCTTCTTTTGACTTAATGTGTATTGTCCATCGCCCACCCTGCATAACATTGACAGTGGTGGTTTTAGTGTTTATTAGCTTTAATCTTGGATTTTACTGATCGCAGTTGGGAGGACCAACATGGACAGTGCTACTTGGAAGGAGAGACTCAGCAACTGCCAGCCTAAGCGCCGCAAACACCAACATTCCCGCTCCCACTTCCAATCTCAGTGGTCTCATCTCATCTTTTCAAGCACAGGGCCTTTCAACCAAGGATATGATTGTCCTATCAGGTATAAATATTTATATTGTCTTGCTGAACTAAAGTCTGTTGAATTTAATTTGATGGTAGATTTCTGAAATCTAACCAACGAAAACAAGTCACAATTGTTTAAACTTTTTTCTCTTCATCAAATTTTGAAATATTTAAAAAAAAATATCTACCTATCCTTAATATTGCATTGTGAATTTCTACTACATTCCCACCATATAATCTAGAATCCTAATTCCTTTTTTCTGTTATTTAATTAGGTGCACATACCATTGGCCAAGCTCGATGCACAGTTTTCAGGACTCACATCTACAACGAATCCAACATTAACGCGGCATTTGCCACTTCCCTGAAGACAAACTGCCCAAGTACAGGAGGCGACAATAACCTCTCACCGTTGGATCTACTGACTCCAACAACGTTCGACAATAACTACTACACAGATCTGAAGAGCCAAAAGGGTCTTCTCCACTCAGACCAGCAGCTGTTTAATGGCGGCTCTGCAGATTCCCAGGTTACTACCTACAGCACCACTCAGAGCACCTTCTTTACCGACTTCGCAGCTTCCATGTTGAATATGGGTAATATCAATCCCCTCACTGGCACCAGCGGACAAATCCGCAAAAACTGCAGAAAACCTAATTGATGCCTCTCTCAGGCCATATGTACTTTACTGTTGTCATGGGATTATATTTTGATTGTAGAATTACATAGATAGTTGGAGACCTACGGCTGCGTTAGACACTAGCAAGCCTCAAATTGGATTTGTGCGTCCCTAGTTGGTTGCCTATTTGGTTGATTTCGATGTACCAAGTACAAAGTTTCTCAACAGATTAATCCAATGAATTAGGTTTTATAATTTCAATGTTCAAACTGCTTTGATTAAGATTTAAAATGTTCAGCGTGACTTCGGATATACTTTTACAGAGATGCATTTTATCTAGAAAAATTATAAGCTGAAAACATCAGGGTGAGATCTAAAAATTACGAAACTCCAATTATTACAACGTGACGTGCAAACTAGAAACATTTTTTTCACATCTACAAATTGGATAGTAAATCCGAACTTTTAAAATCTGAAAGATATGAGCAAACAACTACTAGAAGTAGGCACGACTTTGCGATTTGACACTGTTGTAAAATTGAATTTTAGTACTAATATATGCTTTTTTGGTTGGTCGAAGATTTCTGTCGGTGACCCTATCATGGCTAATGAAAGGCAATCATTGAATTGTTCAAAAAGAATGGTTTTCCCTTTTAAGGGCCATATGGTACATTAGAGTAAGAAATGTCGTTTACATCCGATGATACGACATCACTGATGACAGTAAATACACATCGAGTTGCAGTACTAGCTAGGCACATTGATACATAAGAGGTGTTGTTTCCATTAATATGCCTTTCATAAATCCGGAATGGTGGATTACATCCTATGGTGGAGTATTTTAGGAAAATATTTGATAGGGTGGAAAGTGGGTGGAAACAAGGAGGGGTTTTGAATGACAACAATATCGAAATTAAAAATATTATATTTTATTTTCATAAGTGGGCACTCTTTAGTATTGTAAAAGGCATTCCAAGCTATGATTTTGATTTTAAATTGATTCAAAAGCATGGTTTTTCGTCGGTAGGATAGTGTTAGTGGTAATAAAGGTGTTTTATAATTTAATAGGAAGTAGATGTTGCATAAAAAAGGTTATTATTTAAAATAATAAATAATATTTATAATAATAAATAAAAATATAGTAAAAATTAAATTAATTTGATTATAAATAAACAAATTAATTTACATTAATTTTAGATTAAAATAAGTAATTGAAAGAAAAGAAATAATTTATTTTTTTTATTAAAAAAAAAATTTATGTAATTTTTTCATAACTATAATATGGAGTTCTGCACTATTAATATGGAGTTAACATATATCATATAAAAATAATCTTATTAACGTTATATCATGTGTAATTAGTTTTATGTTAAGTTGACATATAATATTTAAAACAAAACGATATTAATAATGAAAAATATTGTAACGTTAGCTATAAATAAAATATTTCAATGTCCATATTAAATAATACAATTTTATATCAGTTGTAATTTAAATTAAAAAAAAAATCTTCTATTTTTACTTTACATTGTGAAAGAGATATGTAATTTCTTCCATTATTAATCTGAAGCTAATATATAACATTTAATTTTTTCTATTGTTTTCTAGGTAATGTGAGTTTGAGGCTTGAGTAGTCAAGACTAAGGTGACATCTAAGTTGTTAAAATAACATGTGGATCACTCATGGCCTAGGCCACACCGACCCTTAACATCCCTTGAGTTTTGCCATGAAGTACTTTCATAGAAGGCTTTGTCACGCTCTAGGCCTAGTGGGTATATAACATTTAAAAAATATTTCTATATGCATGTTGGCTAAAATATTTTAACATCAAATACATATGGAGAAATCAAGAGACTTCTTATTCCATTAGTAGGTGCTTTCTAATTCAAAATAAAATGGAGATTTGTAATTTCTTTAATATTTAATATTGAACCTTTTCTAATATATATGTGTGTGTGTGTGCGTGTTTTTCAATGTCAATTAAGTATGTATTATATAAAATGAGAATATATAATTAATTGACATTCGCACACACAGATGTCCGAAGTCAATTAAGTATATAATATATAAAACGAGTAAAAATTAACAATTTATTATAATTAAAATATTTTATAAACAAATTTTAATTTTTTATCTATTAAAAGTGGAGAGGAATCAAATCTCTGAAGTGTAAACATTTACTCACGTATTTCACCCAAAAAACATTTACGTCTAAAAAACTTTGACTACAATAAACATTTTGGTAAATCCAAAATTAAAATAAATCTACATAGCCGTAAAATAATTATATTTAATATTTAAATAATTAACTACATTTTTCAAATATTATTTAAATTAATATAATTTTTTAAATAAAAAAAAAAATTATAAAAAATAATTAAAATACAAATTTAAAATATAATCTTTGAATTATATTAAAACGAAATCGAAAATATAAAATAATAATATGAAAACTATAAAATTTATAAACATTAGAAGTAGAAATTTTAAATAATACTCATGACACTAAATACACATCGAGCTGCAGGACTAGCTAGGCACATTGCTTCATAAGAGGTGTTGTTTCCATTAATATTCCATTTATAAATCCGAAAATGGTGGATTGCACCATATCGAGTGGAGTATTTATAGAACAATATCTGATGGGTGGAAAGTGGGTGGAAACAGAACGAGGGTTTGGAATACACATATCGAAATAAGTATTCTATATTATATTTTCATAAAGATAAAGTATTATCATTATATTTTCATAAGTGGGTACTACTTGTATGGTTTACAAGGCATGCCAAAACTATGATTTTGATTGTTCAATTGATGAAACATGTTTTCTTGTTGAATAGAATTAGTTAGTGGTAATAAAGTGTTTTATCAAGAATATGCAGAATGTTGGGTAGATAGATTTATTTTAAAATAATAAGAATAACTATTTATAATAATAAATAAAAATATCGCGCTATAAATTTTAATTTATGTATTTAAAATGAAAAAGAATTATATTTTATTAATTTCAGATTAAAATGAAAGTAACTGAAAAGAAAGAAATAATTTGTCTTAAAACAAAATTACTGTTTTATTTTTTAGTATTTAATATGGATCTGATATATAATATTTTAACAAAAATGATTAATTGCGAAAAATATTGTAAAGTAGGCCATTAAATAAAATATGTCAATGTCCGATATATTAAACAACAACAAATTTGATATATCATTGTAAGTTAAATATAAAAACATTCCGTCTATTTTTATTTTAGATTGTGAAGGAGATGTAGTTTATTTCATTCTTAATATGAAGCTAATTTATAACATTTAATTTTTTTTTTTGTTTCTAGGTAATGTGAGTTCTAACTTGTGGCTTGAGTAGTCATGACTCAGGGAGCATGGGCATGTAAGGTGTCAAAATAACATGATGATCACTCATGGCCTAGGCCACACCAACCCTTAACATGCTTGACTTTTGCCACGTAGTACTTTAATAGAAGGCTATGTCATGCTCTAGGCCTAGTGGGTATATAATATTTAAAAATTATTAATAACAAAAAATGTCTCATGCTAATTATAAATCAAATATTTCTATATGCACGTTGGCTAAAATATTTTAACATCAACTATGCATATACACCAAGAGAGTTCTTATTCCATCAGTATGTATTTTCGAATTCAAAGTAAAATGAAGATTTGTAATTTCTTTAATATTTAATGTTGAACCTTTTAAAAAATATTAATATTTGAAATAATTATATATATGTGTGTTTCAATGTCAATTAAGTATATATTATATAAAACAAGTAAAAATAAACAATTTATTGTAGTTAAAATATTTTATTACATCTATTTTAACTTCTTATCTACTAGAAGTGGAGAGGAATTAAATCTTTAAATGTAAGCATTACTCATATTTTGCATGAAAAAAAATAACATCCAGAGAAATTTGAATCTTAATGGAAAATTTTGGTAAATCCTAAATTAAGATAAATCTACATAGTTATAAAATAACTATCTTAATATTAAAATAAATTTAAATAATTTTTACTAAATATATTTTATTTATATAAAATTTAAAATAAAAATAATTATATAAATAATCAAAATACTAAAATTTAATATTTTAATATCTATAATTTGTAATCATGAATACTAAATATAAAATATAAATTAAAAATAATAATAAAAAAAACTAGAAAATTATAAACATTAAAATTATAAATTATAAATAATGCAAAATTTGTTTTTTCATTAATGCCATCCATAGATTGTAAAAAACATTGTGAAAAATAAAAACCAGCAATATTTACATAAATATACTTATAATAAAGATAATAGTTCCTTTCTCCCATAGACCTATTTAGAATAAGTATTATAAATGACATAAATTGGGGTCTAGAAAGAGAAGGCATAATATTAGTCTAGTAATCGGAAACCACGATGTTAATATTAATTGAGCTGTTTGTGAGCTGCTTGTTACTATTAGTTCATGGATTATAATGAAATTTTTTAGATACATAATCATTTACTATCTTATTTGGCCTCTTCTCGAGGTAGGGAGGCAAAAACTTAGGTTATATATATTTATGTTTTTCTTATCATTGATAGATCAGCTATAGATCAACTTAATGCTAGCATTAATGCTAGGCATTTAATGCTTGGGATTGCGATGTTCTCTGATATCATGCATGCCTAATGCTTGGGATGTTAAATTATCTTATTTTAGACAGAAAGGTGGTCTGTGTGGTATGCATGAAGATGAGCGTGGCGAGAGGAAGATGCGCATGGTGAGAGGATAGGAGGGTTGCATGAAGATGCGTGTGGCCAGAGGAGAGTTTATTTGCAACATCTATGGGTTCTGAAACTACGACCATTACCTTTCTCACTGCAACAACTATGGGTATGGAATTCAAATGTCTCTGCAACAGCTATGGATACTGAATTGTTGTGCAACAACTATGGATATCGAATTGATGTGGATATCGAATTCAAATGTAAGGATAAAGATAATTACCTTTCTTTGTGGCTTCTGTAGCATACTACAGTCACACCAGCAACATAGGCAGTTGACCAAAATGATGACCCGACAAACTTGTAGAAGCACAGATGCACCCAAAGGCTCGGTTCAGTTGGTATGTATCTGAAGGTAAGCTTTCTGTTGTTTGCCCTTTCCTCTTCTTCATTCTTATTATGTGCGTCTGATATGGGTTGTCCTTACTGCTACCCTTTCCTCTTCTTCATTCTTATTATGTGATGACCTCTGCTTCCAATACAAAGAGGTAACACAAAGACACAAAACGTATTGACACAATACAAAGACACAGAACGAGCTGAGCTCTGCCTCTGCGTAATTTTGTCTTCCTCTTGATTTGCTGTGTTTCTCAAATTTTCTTTGTGTTTTTCAAGAATTACAGCTATGGAGTAGCACATGGACTCCATCCAAGAGCTACGATGTTGTTGGCAGAGGACCCAAATATGGAACTGTTGGCAGAGCACCCAGATATGGAGTGGCGATTGTTCTGTACACCCGTATATGGAGTGGTGCCTGTTCTGTACGAGCCAGCCAAAATCAAGACGTATAGCCTCGTTCAAAGGAGCAAAAATGAAACAAATATAAGCTATTAGGCAAGCGAAAGGAAGACTTAGAGGGAACCAAAGTATGTTGTATTCTTGTTATGTTTTTTTTTTTTTACTTATTAGACTTTGACACTTTGAATAGCAGAGAATAAAATAACAATTTTTCTCTGGTTTATGTGATTCAAATGCAAATATTCAAATTACCGTCTTTGCCTAAGAACAAGAATAGTTCATATAACGATTTACCATTTCCGAGGATTTGGTGAAGTCGAATGATAATCTGTTCCTCATTGAGACTAAATTTGCCATGTTTTATTTCAGGTGTCAGATAAATCCTGCACGACAACATACAATTCAATTTGTTAATCCTTGAAAGTCCTTTAAAACATAAGCATACACTCACAACTTTGGCACAATACCCAGAGTTTATCGCCAGGGTTTATTGCCAAGTCTGGTGAGAAATGGAAGAGCACATTAATGAATGACTCATCCCCATAATTTAAGGCGCCAGAGCAAAAGCCTAAAGATCAGCCTGTCTCAGCACTATCTTGATGTCTTAGATTAATACACTCAGACAGCTTGCCTCTGCTAGCCACGATTCCTAGGGGGTTCTTGTTGTGCAGGCCTCTAAAGTTGTTGTTTCTATTTGTCTTTATTGATGGTGAGGCTATCTCTACCAGCCAGCTTGGAATTACCTTACCCAAGAGGATGGTGAGGTTGTATCTACTAGCCAACTTGAAATTACCTTACCCAAGATGGGTAGTGGCATAAACAAAGGTGGTGGATCTGCTCTTTTCTGGTTCTATTCCTAGTCCCTGATCAAATTCCAAGCGCAGATCCTAATCGAATTCGAATTCCAAGTAGAGACCCTAAAAAATGCCATGATCAAATTCCAAGTGCAGATCATAAATATCTAGACGCAAAAATGTCAGGTAGGCAAGATGAAACAATCGTTGTTATTGCAGTTGCAATTTTGATAAGATGGTGTTTTTACAGTTTTTATTTTCTCTTACCACATGGTTGTCTTCTTCAGAGACATGAAGACAGGTTTCATTTTCATGTGACATGTTTCATTTTCATTTTCTATGAGCATGCCACGTTTCATTTTCTTTCTCTGACCACGTGGTTTCCTCTGCCAGGTGTGACTTGCGCCTTCTTTCTATTACCGTTGGCATCTGGTAACAGAGGTATTATTGTGTATCGGTGGGGAATGGACGAAATCGGTGGTTATACCGTCGTTGCTCTGATCACTCGTAGTCCTCCGGGATGCTTTGTACAAAGTTCTTGAGTACCTTTCATGTGATCCTGCTAGGCTATCAGTTCAACGTCTTGCATACGATGTGTAATCCAATATCGTCAAAGACTCACATTGGCAGGCTAAGCGGGTTGTTTACACCTGTGATGACACCACCACTTGTAGCTGTCGTTCATTGTCGTAAGTAAGCCCACTATAAACCTGTGCTCTTGTCACTGTACCAGCGAATGCACCAATTGACCAAGCAAAAGCACTTGATAGCTGGGTTGTTTATTCAAGGTATTGATCCGTGATATAAAGCCATAAGGAGTGGCACTAATGCATTGATAGCATTCATGAGCTATATACAAATTATTCAAATATATATAATAATTAAATAAAACACTCCGTTGGGGTAAATGAGATGTTGTATTGTCTCTCACGCCATTGCACGATTCTTGTGTAAAGCAACCTAACTACCTATATTCAAATCGAGAGTCGACCTAACACTTTATACTTGAGAATAACTATTTATGACATCATGTACTATCTTCGCAATTAAAACATAAAATGGTGGAGCCAACATAACTATTTATAGTGGAATATGAAACTATTTATGACATCATGTAGTGTCTTTGCAATTAAAAACATAAATGGTGAATAGTGATGGAACCAAAATTACTACCTATACTCAAATAGTAAACTATTCCTTTCAATTTCGATTCAAGAAACAAAAGAATGGGCAACATAGAATCACTAGTCAATGAAAAGATTATGTTCCGTTAGTTAGGAACAATTCATATTGCCATGAAATTATGCTTTTTTCCCTTTGCATCACACGCACAGCTCCAACGACTTCTTACTAAGCATACAAAATTATTCTACATATGAAACCATATGAAACATTTCACATTCCAATGAAATTAGAGGGAATATTTGTCAATTATGTTTTTTTCCCTTTGCATCACAGGCACAGCTCTAGCTACCATTATTCTACATATGAAACCATTAGAAACATAGTTAATAGTAGCCCTTAGTATTCGTACTTTTGCACAAGACCATTAGCGATAAAAGTTTATTTTAAATTTGTATATATCTATCCCAATTCTTGATATGGTGAGTCGTGATATGCTATGTGGTTCTAGAGGTGTGAATCGACATGTAGTTAAAGGAAGCTAAGCTAGATGGTAGTCATCCCACACTTCCTTTAGCTTTTGCGCATCTTCTTTATTCTTAGGCGCCTATCCCTTCACCCTTGAACCAAAATATAGTAGCTTCTCCTCATTAGATTTTGTGCATCTTCTTTATTCTTAGGCACCTATCCCTTCACCCTTGAACCAAAATATAGTAGCTTCCTCTCATTCATACGGGAGTACAACTAGGAAAACATCTGACAGTTTAAGGGCTTATTCCTATTCCATAATACGCAGATGCTGATCCTAGCATTACATATTCAGAACCATATACAGATCTTGTTTACTAAGTCTCATAACCACCACACCTTATTTGAAACAACCTTTACAAATTGGAACACATAATCTCTCAGTTTTCCCACATGACTAGTTCAATGCTCAAGCCTCCTTCCAGCTCAAGGTAGGGACAAATAAAACCTCAAAAAATGATCAGTCTCAACTTCTCATGAATTGAGTGATTCTTTGGGTAATCGTGCGTCTGGATGCCACCCAAATGATTTCATAACAGAGGAAAGGGATGATGTTTGGCTTCAGAAAGGGCTTCGAAGTTCGGTTTATCTCAAAGTTATTAGTTTGATACAAAGTCCTCTCAAAACTTCGGCTTTGCCCACGATTTAACAACACTACCAGCACTATGAACTTGAGACACTTCCTAAATTTTCTAAAAAAATCCCCAAGGCAGGGACTGCCATGCATCCTCCCTTGTTTTCTATTTAATTTAATTTTAAAGATTAAATAGTTATTATAATCACATCTAATAGTAAGTTTAGAAAAAAAAAACTAGTGTAAACTTTGTAGAAAAAAAAAAAATTAGTGTAAAATTTGTCTGAAATTTAAATGTTTAAAAGAGATATTATTAGTTTTATTTTTTCACCTATTTACAATAACATCATCAAGAGTTTCCATGAACAAGTCATCTTGTCTAATTAGAAGATTATAGGTTGAAGAATCATGAAATTGAAAGAACAATGAATTCAATGACACATTATTAATACACACCATTATGAAACTTACGGAAACATGATTATATCTCAACATATCAGAATTTTGTATTATATTGATCCATAAAATCATCTTTATAAAACCCAAAGCCTAATTAACTCCCATAAAATAAGAAAGACCTAATTAATTAACCTTAAGAGCATCTATATTTCTATTTTTTTTCTCCAACATATACACCAATGGATATTATCGACATTACTATTAGTTGCCCCTGTTAGCCCATCAACCATTAAAATGACCTTCTAGTTGTCCTTCAAGTGTTGATAGTATTCCAATGGCTATCTCCAAACGATCCATAGATGGGATGAACATGTTGTTCTAGTATTCGCCCAAACTTCTGCCAGCAACACAATTATTTTGAGATTCATGGGATGGAATTATCTTTGTACATACCCCATAATTATAGCTTCGTCAATCCCAAGCATAGTGCAAGGTTTCTCACAAACAAATTTTATTAGTGTTTTCATAAACATATAAGCAATTTGAGCACCTATCTAACAACAAACAAGAGCCACAACTTTATCCTCTATCAAATTTCTCGAATAATGCGCATGAAGCTACTGTGCTTCCTTTTATTGTGAGAAATAATGTTATCAACTACTTATTAGGTTATAAATCGACACACCTTTATGAACGTATTAATTGCACCTTAATATATAGTTTATTTGGATATTTTGGAATCCACCTTATAGATAGACTAGGGGTCCATATGAAATACATAAACAAAACCTAAATGTTTTCGCATCATCCTTTACAACTCAGTTTGAGTCTAACCAACCAATTGGTTCACATTATTCTCACCATATATTAAAACAATATAATAAGTATTTCAATGTCCAGGTGTTGAAGAATTTCAATGTGGTTGTAATCCTCTATTTGGATGTGGGGGTTGTATAAGGAGAGGGCTGAGATTGTGTCAAATAACAACCATTATGCGAAGCCTTTTCAGGCTACTAGATCAATCCCTTTTTTTTCAATCCTTTTTCTATTGTTTGGATTGGCTTATATTACTTCTGAATTTAGAACAACACAGAGAATGTGCTACCCATTTTTAAATTTGGGTCATCACTTCTCTAAGCGCTTAAACTTGCTTCTAGACCACATTCTGACGTTCAACTTGTTTGCAATTTTTCTAGGTTGTAGCATTGAGAATGTCCTATGTGATTGATGAGTAAGGTTGATATTTGCGTCTTGCAGCAGTTTTACTCACAGTTAAAAGGGAATCCCATATATGTCTGTTCTATAACACTGTTAGCCTTTCTCACACTTATTTGTTTTTAGATTGGTGAATTCTTAGAAATTCCCTTGTGCAATTCCCGAAACAAAATTAAATTCTAGAATAGATCCATAGAAAGAGGATTGAAAAAGGAGATGTTTGACAAGTAACCCATGTCATTGGAACATTATGTCTTTTTTCCTATATACAATCTTGGAACACCTGCATTATGCAGGTTACACAACTCAGATATGTAATTGTAACAAATATCTACCGAATTTTGAGCAAAATTGACGAAAACTTAGAAGAATCAGATTATAGGAACAAGGGAAAATATTATCTTCCTCACTATAAGATAGTTTTCATTTAAAAATATTAGGAATATCCTTATCTTGTAATATCATGTTATTTTTTGCAAGCCAAACCCCCTGCAGACAAATCATGGCAAAGCCCTATGGGAAACAATTCATTTTTCCTTGTACCTGGTGATAAGGATTGTCCTTTCTACCCATAACACCGTGCAGACAAATCATGGCAAAGCCCTATGGGAAACAATTCATTTATCCTTGTGCCTGGTGATTCATCACACCTCATATCCCAATGGATATGTTGAATTTAGGATCTTCTTAGGGAACACTAATTTCCTCACAATTTTAGAAAACTTCACTATGACCTCAGAAACCCTGTCCCCGTTCATGGTTGTGCTCAGCACCATATTTTCTGTCCAATGCATAATCAATTTAGAATCTTCCATTACCTGGAGCCTAGCATTATCTTTTTGAACTGCATGTTGCAGCAATAATCTTAAGTCACGGAATTCTGCTCTACTATTTGTCCCCTGGCCTATAGCATACTTGAAAGAGATGAATGGGATTCACTAAAATATAAAATGCTGCCAGAACCACATTTAGCTAGAATTCATTGGTAAGCACTGTCAAAGAAACATCAAGTCTTCTCTTTCTCTATCTCTGGGGTTTTAAAAATTCTTTGAGCTTTGACATTTTCAGGCTTCATTTGTCCTTGTACCTGGTGATAAGGATTGTCCTTTCTACCCATAACCTCCTGCAGACAAATCATGGCAAAGCCCTATGGGAAACAATTCATTTATCCTTGTACCTGGTGAGTCATCACACCTCATATCCACATGGATATGTTGAATTTAGGGCCTTCTTAGGGAACACTAATTTCCTGACAAACAACAAAGTGATAGCCTATTGCCTCAAAAACATGTGCATTTGCTCCCATTAGTTAACCAACAACTTCGATTGAATTGAACTCAACAGTCGTTCGCCCAGGTCGGTTCTTTTTGTTGTGATCTTTGATGATACAAATGTAAATCTAAATAGTTTTCAACCTATGAAAATATCAATTCATGCCAAAACTCTAGGGGTAAGCCAGGGAGTCTAAACTACACTAGATTAGATGATGGCTATGCTTCAAAGGGATTGACACAGTTTGCCATATCATCCATAAACCTCCTCCAAACACGGTGTCTGTATTCAGGAATCACGAAGAATACCATGATAAATCTTTTTGATTGGAGTGTTATGGCTTTAAACCATTCTGGGTTCCAGTATCCCAATTAAACTTGATCCATTTGGATATAGTATCAGTGGATCACCAAATTGTTGCAGGAGCAAACAAAGAGATCCATTGTTTTGTTAAGTACAAATATTATACGTTATTGTGTGACTTTAATGCTAGCGACCACTTTAGTGTTCAAGTCATATTAATGTTGGTAAATATGACTGACATGTAACATCAAAAGCATAGGTTAGTGCAAGGTAGTTAAACAACCATAACTTCCTAAGGGTGTCTTATGTGAGAGAGTATGATTTTTCTGTCTTGTATAATTTCTGTAATATCATCCATAAAAATAATGTTATATGTTCTGTCCATTATCATATTGACTCTTATTTATGTGTTTGGATTCCAAAGTTAACATCAGAGCATGTTAAATGAGGATCCAAGCATAGTTTTGTGCATGTATGCAGCTGAGTTCAAGACAACGAGATTTTTTAATAGGAATCAAGTTAGGTCAGAATGAATCAATTGTTGAGATCATAAATCAATAATGAAGAAGAGATGACAGGAGGTTATATGAGTTTGTGCCTAAAAAGGATCCCTTTTTTATTCACGGAAAAAACATTATAATATGTTATAGGAGAAATCAAAATATACATTTTCATTTTTTTTATTGACACTTTGAGAACTGTAGGTCTCTGTGACCTTCTGTCCAAAAGACCCCAAAATGGTTTTTAATAACCTAATTTTTATAGTCATTTGTAGGCATTTTTTGCCTCAGCTTTTCTAGAAAGCACCAAATTTACATTCAAATTTGCCTGAAATTAGGCCATTACATAAAGTTATAAACAATTCACAAGATTAACTTCTAGAGCAAAATATCTAATTTTTTTTGTGAAAATCAGTATAGGGAAGGAACTGATGCTGGAAGGAAAAATTCATCGGTAACTTTGTAGACGTTGCCCTTCCTGCAGTGATAATACTTCTTTAGGTAATCTGTTTTCTTGTTTATTGAATACTCTATAGATGCACAAGAAAAAGATTTCAGAAAACTTCACTATGACCTCAGAAACCCTATCCCCATTCATGGTTGTGCTCAACACCATATTTTCTGTCCAATCCATAATCAATTTAGAATCTTCCATTACCTGGAGCCTAGCATTATCTTTTTGAATTGCATGTTGCAGCAATAATCTTAAGTCACAGAATTTTGCTCTACTATTTGTCCCCTGGCCTATAGCATACTTGAAAGAGATGAATGGGATTCACTGAAATATAAAATGCTGCCAGAACCACATTTAGCTGGAATTCATTAGCAAGCACTGCCAAAGAAACCTCAAGTCTTGTCTTTCTCTATCTCTGGGGTTTTTAAAATTCTTTGAGCTTTGACATTTTCAGGCTTCATTTTTCCTTGTACCTGGTGATAAGGATTGTCCTTTCTACCCATAAACAACTGCAGACAAATCATGGCAAAGCCCTATGGGAAACAATCCATTTATCCTTGTATCTGGTGAGTCATCACACCTCATATCCACATGGATATGTTGAATTTAGGGTCTTCTTAGGGAACACTAATTTCCTCACAAAGAGCAAAGTGATAGCCCATTGCCTCAAAAACAGGTGCATTTGCTCCCATTAGTTAACCAACAACTTTGATTGAATTGAACTCAACAGTCGTTCACCCAGGCCGGTTCTTTCTGTTGTGATATTTGATGATACAAATGTAAATCTAAATAATTTTCAACCTATGAAAAGATCAATTCATGCCAAAACTCTAGGGGTAAGCCAGGGAGTCTAAACTGCGCTAGATTAGATGATGGCTATGCTTCAAAGGGATTGGCACAGTTTGCCATATCATCCATAAACCTCCTCCAAACATGGTGTCTGTATTCAGGAATCAAGAAGAATACCATGATAAATCCTTTTGATTGGAGTGTTATGGCTTTAAACCATTATGGGTCCCAGTCTCCCAATTAAACTTGATCCATTTGGATATAGTATCAGTGGATCACCAAATTGTTGTAGGAGCAAAAAAAGAGATCCATTGTTTTGTTAAGTACAAATATTATACATTATTGCATGACTTTAATGCTAGCAGCCACTTTAGTGTTCAAGTCATATTAATGTTGGTAAATGTGACTGACATGTAACATCAAAAGCACAGGTTAGTGCAAGGTAGTTAAACAACCATAACTTCCTAAGGGTGTCTTATGTGAGAGAGTATGATTTTTCTGTCTTGTATAATTTCTGTAATATCATCCATAAAAATAATGTTATATGTTTTGTCCATTATCATATTGACTCTTATTTATGTGTTTGCATTCCAAAGTTAACATCAGAGCATGTTAAATGAGGATCCAAGCATAGTTTTGTGCGTGTATGCAGCTGAGTTCAAGACAACGAGATTTTTTAATAGGCATCAAGTTAGGTCAGAATGAAGCAATTGTTGAGATCATAAATGAATAATGAAGAAGCGATGATGGGAGGTTATATGAGTTTGTGCCTGAAAAGGATCCCTTTTTTATTCACGAAAAAAACATTATAATATGTTATAGGAGAAATCAAAACATACATTTTCATTTTTTATTTATTGACACTTTCAAAACTGTAGGTCTCTGTGACCTTCTGTCCAGAAGACCCCAAAAGGGTTTTTTATAACCTAATTTTTATAGTCATCTATAGGCATTTTTTTCCTCAGCTTTTCTAGAAAGCACCAAATTTACATTCAAATTTTCCTGAAATTAGGCCATTACATAAAGTTATAAACAATTCACAAGATTAACTTCTAGAGCAGAATATCTGATTTTTTTTTGTGAAAATCAGTGTAGGGAAGGAACTGATGCTGGAAGGAAAAATTCATCAGTAACTTTGTAGACATTGCCCTTCCTGTAGTGATAATACTTCTTGAGGTAATTTGTTTTCTTGTTTATTGAATTCTCTATAGATGCGCGAGAAAAAGATTTCAGAAAACTTCACTATGACCTCGGAAACCTTGTCCCCATTCATGGTTGTGCTCAGCACCATATTTTCTATCCAATCCATAATCAATTTAGAATCTTCCATTACCTGGAGCCTGGCATTATCTTTTTGAACTGCATGTTGCAACAATAATCTTAAGTCACAGAATTCTGCTCTACTATTTGTCCCCTGGCCTATAGCATACTTGAAAGAGATGAATGGGATTCAGTGAAATATAAAATGCTACCAGAACCACATTTAGCTGGAATTCATTGGCAAGCACTGTCAAAGAAACCTCAAGTCTTGTCTTTCTCTATCTCTGGGGTTTTTAAAATTCTTTGAGCTTTGACATTTTCAGGCTTCATTTGTCCTTGTACCTGGTGATAAGGATTGTCCTTTCTACCCATAACCCCCTATAGACAAATCATGGAAAAACCCTATGGGAAACAATTCATTTATGATTGTACATGGTGAGTCATCACACCTCATATCCACATGGATATGTTGAATTTAGGGTCTTCTTAGGGAACACTAATGTCCTCATAGACAGCAAAGTGATAGTCTATTGCCTCAAAAATAGGTGCATTTGCTCCCATTAGTTAACCAACAACTTTAATTGAATTGAAATCAACAGTCATTTGCTCAGGTCAGTTCTTTCTGTTGTGATCTTTGATGATACAATGTAAATCTAAATAGTTTTCAACCTATGAAATGATCAATTCATGCCAAAACTCTAGGGGTAAGCCAGGGAGTCTAAACTGCGCTAGATTAGATGATGGCTATGCTTCAAAGGGATTGGCACAGTTTGCCATATCATCCATAAACCTCCTCCAAACATGGTGTCTGTATTCAGGAATCAAGAAGAATACCATGATAAATCCTTTTGATTGGAGTGTTATGGCTTTAAACCATTATGGGTCCCAGTCTCCCAATTAAACTTGATCCATTTGGATATAGTATCAGTGGATCACCAAATTGTTGCAAGAGCAAACAAAGAGATCCATTATTTTGTTAAGTACAAATATTATACATTATTGCATGACTTTAATGCTAGCGTCCACTTTAGTGTTCAAGTCATATTAATGTTCGTAAATGTGATTGACATGTAACTTCAAAAGCACAGGTTAGTGCAAGGTAGTTAAACAACCATAACTTCCTAAGGGTGTCTTATGTGAGAGAGTATGATTTTTCTGTCTTGTATAATTTCTGTAATATCATCCATAAAAATAATGTTATGTGTTCTCTCCATTATCACTCTTATTTATGTGTTTGCATTCCAAAGTTAACATCAAAGCATGTTAAATGAGGATCCAAGCATAGTTTTGTGCATGTATGCAGCTGAGTTCAAGACAACGAGATTTTTTAATAGGCATCAAGTTACGTCAGAATGAAGCAATTGTTGAGATCATAAATCAATAATGAAGAACAAATGCTGGGAGGTTATATGAGTTTGTGCCTGAGAAGGATCCCTTTTTATTCACGAAAAAAACATTATAATATGTTATAGGAGAAATGAAAATATACATTTTCATTTTTTTTTATTGACACTTTCAGAATTGTAGGTCTCTGTGACCTTCTGTCCAGAAGACCCCAAAAGGGTTTTTTATAACCTAATTTTTACAGTCATCTGTAGGCATTTTTTGCCTCAACTTTTCTAGAAAGCACCATATTTATGTTCAAATTTGCCTGAAATTATGCTATTACATAAAGTTATAAACAATTCACAAGATTAACTTCTAGAGCAGAATATCTGATTTTTTTTTTTTTTTTGTGAAAATCAGTGTAGGGAAGGAACTGATGCTGGAAGGAAAAATTCATCCATAACTTTGTAGACATTGCCCTTCCTGCAGTGTACTTCTTTAGGTAATCTATTTTCTTGTTTATTGAATTCTCTATAGATGTGTGAGAAAAAGATTTCACAAAACTTCATCTCTGGTAGCAGCCTTAATCTCCTTTCTGAGTTTTTGTTTAATTTCTATTCCATCTGTTATCTCAAAATCAGACCCTGGAAGGCTGCAGACCAGGAAGACTTCAAGTAACTGTTTCAAACCTACTTTAGGCTGAGGCTTAGCCTCCTCAACCTGAGAGGGCTCTCTCTAAATGGACTAATGATTTTGATTAAAGATAAGATGGCTAACTCTTGTAGAACAACTGTGAAAAATATGAATGGAGGAAACAAATTTAGCAACTATCCATTGGGCTTATGGAGTCAACATCATTTTAGTATAACAATGGTATTAACCTTACATAGAAGTCAGGGCATTCAACATTCATCACATTTAGAACATACCAAGAAGATATGGGACCACACAGTCTATGAATGTATACAGGAAGTCAGAGCACATTCAGTGAATTCTGAGTGATTATACATTCATACCACTGCAAATATTAGGAAAAGAATAACACAACATATTCTGAAACATCAAATCCCTCATGAATCCTGAGAAGCAAAGCTAAACTTGTATTACTAAAAGAGTCTTTACATAAGCCAAATATCAGAGCTTTTTCAATAAATTTCCCACCTTTTGTACATTGATGCTTCAGCTA
>APFE030228611.1:44473-67217 GCA_000404065.3 Pinus taeda
ATATTGGAAGATCCTCTAACCAATCAACCTTTGGCATAGGATTTGGAAAACCAGGGATATGAGACCGATTCAGAGGAGCATACCTGGCATTCATTCTTGCAGTGGAACTCATCTTGAAACTTCATCAGGCTACTGATCTTCTAGCAGTGGAGTCACCTTCCAATTTGTTATTTGATGTGTGGAGTCACCAAGGTAGATTTGTAGCCTCGAAAAGATGTCTGAGCTCCTGCTACCTTCAGAAGTTCAACCTTTGGATTTCGGGAAAGAATAAGCTTCAGACTCTCGGCAGACGCACCAAAATGTTATCTCAAAATCAGACCCTGGAAGGCTGCAGACCAGGAAGACTTCAAGTAACTGTTTCAAACCTACTTTAGGCTGAGGCTTAGCCTCCTCAACCTGAGAAGGCTCTCTCTAAATGGATTAATGATTTTGATTATAGTTAAGATGGCTAACTCTTGTGAAACAAAAGTAAAAATATGAATGGTGGAAACAAATTTAGCAACTATCCATTGGGCTTATGGAGTCAACATCATTTCAGTATAACAATGGTATTAACCTTACATAGAAGTCAGGGCATTCAACATTCAACACATTTAGAACATACCAAGAAGATATGGGACCACACAGTCTATGAATGTATACAGGAAGTCAGAGAACATTCAGTGAATTTTGAGTGATTATACATTCATACCACTGCAAATATTAGGAAAAGAATAACACAACATATTCTGAAACATCAAATCCCTCATGAATCCTGAGAAGCAAAGCTAAACTTGTATTACTAAAAGAGTCTTTACATAAGCCAAATATCAGAGCTTTTTCAATAAATTTCCAACCCTTTGTACATTGCTCTTTCTCTTATTTATATAGCTCTTCTACCTAATTGAGATTACTCTTCTAGCATGAGGTAAAGTCGAATTCCCCTTGCTATGATGACACCTATTAACATTTAAAACTAACTAATAAATACAATTGACTGCTAACTAGGAGTCCTAGAGACCTAATACAACTAGGAGTGTAACTCCTTATTATGATTACAACAACCATATCTAAACATTTAAAACATTCTTTGACACCTAACACTCCATGAAATCAAAATTGATGAAGCCTCCCATGTGGTCATCTGACTGTTGAAGGCAAACCCTAGAAATTAGGGAACATGTTTCCCTGTTTTTAGGTTTAGGATCCCTGAAAATGGCACGTGGGACAGAGCCTTTATCTCCTCATCCATGACACATTTTTCAAACCTGAAGGAGGTTTTTGTAGTCCAAGATGTCTAGAACAAAAACCTCTCTTGGTTTTTTAAACTACTTCTCCACCTGTCCAGAATCGATCCTTGATGGTCCTAGAAACTAGGAGACTGTCCCTTGCTCTGTTCTGGCTGAAAGATGGGTCTTGGGACAGAGCTCATAACTTCTTCCAAAAACTGTATTTAGAAAAACTGAAGGAGGATTTTTTGAATCCATCCGTTCTGAACAAAAACCTCTCTTGGATTTGTGAAATACCTTTCCTACTGCCCAGAAGACGTCTTTGAAAAACAGGTGTTAAACAGGAAAAGTCTGTTTGTGAAAAACTGCACCTACAGCAGTTTCGTATCGCAACTTTGGTCTTTAATTTCTCCCATATCATAACGATTTTGAAGAAACTGAAAGCGGTTTTTGTAGTGAAACATGTTAGGAATAAAAACCTCTTTCAGTTTTCAAAATGGAGTTCTCAGCTGCTCAGGAAAGCTTCTGTAAGTTAACTAGTAAAAACAGTTTTTCTGCTAAAACAGGTTGCTACAGGGGTTTCGTAGCATGCTACGAAAACACTTAGAGTGAGTTTTTAACTATGAAAACCTTGACACAAGTTTGACATGTGGAATGTTAGGTGATGTGGGACCAGTGATGGGAAAGAACGGAGTGTTGACCCTATTTGACCATACCAACAAGACTCTTTTATAGATCTTAGACACGGAAACAACCATGGAAAGAATAGACCAAGACTAACATGAATCCTTTGGAATCAAACTGATGTCAAAACACATGGTGAGGATTTTAGGACATGGAATGAGGCTATGAAACTTTATTTGAATATGGACATGAGACTCTAACCCTATGAATTAGACTCTAAAACATAAAAATGACTTCACCATGACTTGACCATGACTGATACAAGAATTGAGAAACCATGTAAGTTCTCCAAATTCTTTAAGGAAGTTTTACAGTGATAACACCATCCATGGACCATGATAGAAAATCGTCTGCCATCAATTATACATTAGCCACGGAGTAGATACAAAGTATTATAAATTTGCAGCATTTTTTTTTGTCATTCAAACATTAAGAAAGTGGAAAACAAATACATGCATGTGCATTTGCATTTAGAATGCATGCAGAAATTGATTTAGAACAATGCATCTTAGTGTGTGATCTCTCTATGTTGAAACAATTTCATTTCTCTTTGCTTAGTAGCTAGGATTTTCATTGCAAAAATAAAATAAACGTCTGTTTATCATCTTAGATTGCATATTTAGGAATTGTGTATCTACATCACGTGGTTAACCTTAAAGGCAAATTTCTTAAGAAAGATCAACTATAAAATAAATTTCAATAAACATAAAAATGCTTTGGAACCCAACGCACAACATTTAGAAGTCTAGGCTAGAGACGTATTCCGGCGTCGTAAAGCCTGGTAACTATCGCTTTCATCGTAGGTTGGGTGATTCCTCCTCTTTGAGACGACAAGTGCCAGTACGAACTTGTGCTCCCATGTACCATCGAGTATATATTAGGAGACCATAGTAGGCTATATTCTTTATCCTTAGGAAGCTGTGTCTACTGCCTTATTGATCGCAATGCACTGAACACAGTATTCGGGAAGATTGACTGCCGTACCATAAAAGTATTCTGCAATTTTGCGATTGGTTTGGTAATCCCCCTATCTAGATTTCCAGAGTAGTCACTTTCGTTCCTTTTCAGACTCCTTAAAAGAAAAGTTCCATCTGAGCACTTGTCACTTCAGGCTCATTAAAAATCGAAGGTGACTAGAGTCATCTTTAGCTTTTTCTCGACTCTTAAAAATTGAAAAAGGAAGTTGTGTCAAAGCGTCATAAAAATTTATTTTAATTGGAATAACATCACTATTCCCTCATTGGTCTTAGGTTGAGAAAATGGAGTCAACTAATCAAGGATTTCCCCTTGGGCGAATTCTACTCCCTTTTCGTCTAGGGGAGATGTTGGTGCACCTCATATGGCTACATTGTCCCTTCTAGGGCTTACAATTGGCCCACCAGTATAGATTTTCTCGACCTTTGTCGTTCAAAACATTGTGATTCTTGAGCAATCAAATCAGCAACCAGATGATACTAGAGTTATCCCCCAACCTTCTACTTTGTTTGTTTCTCCCTCTCCTTCTTCCTCTTCGCTTGGTGAAGCTAGTCAAACTAAAAACCAAGTAACTAAGAAGAAGAAGAAAAGGAAGAAGAACAAGAAGAAGAAGCCCAATGATGGAAGGGGGCAACCATGCATCATTTGATGAAAATCCACATGCTGCACCATCCAAACCTAAATCTCCATGTGTCATTTGCAAAGGAAATCACTATCATCGAGATTGTCCTTGCATCCCACGGATCTTAAGGGACTAGTCTCCCCACTTAGCGTTCCTTTCTAGCACTACTTTTGGCTATTTCATATTCCTTTACTCTTTTGAGTGCCATACTTCATTTAATCCTCTCATCTAGCTTTCACAAGAGCTGTCCTTTCTTTGTTTGTGAATATTTCAACTAAACAAATGAAAACTGATCCTAAGGATTAAAAACATCTAATTCCAGGCCCATACAACATATTAAGTACCGGGCAGGTAAGCTGTTCAGAGTTTTTAGATGTTCCAGAATGGTGCCAAAGGTGAAGTTTTTTGGCTTAAAAACATTCTCCTCATTTGACCTAAAACATTTCGGGCCTCATGGCATTACCCAACACAGGCCTTGACAATGGTGCCAAAGCTAAAGTTGTTTGGCTTAGAAACAATCTACTTATTTGAGCAAAAACATTTAGGGCCTCATGGCATTACCCATTCTGTGCATGTCATCAAATTACAAATCCTAAAATTACATAATTCCATGTAACCTCATCTAGCATAGGCATTGCATTAAATAGTTTCAGTGCTTGGTCATTGGACCTATGTTGAGCTTAGCCACCTATCATTGCATTCTATGCAATTGCACAACTTCTCTCCCCCATTATGTACAACATTCGTTTTCTCTGGAAACAAAAATACTCATGCAAAACCCAAATTCCACAATACAAATTTGCCCAATACAAAACCCACAACGTAGCTCCAACGTAGCTCTGGTGTTGCTACTGCCAAATTCCCTAAAAAATGTATACATTGTTTGGCACGGGAAACTCAATCATCATGCCCTATCTGATTGTTTCTAACATGTGTAGGTTTTTGAAATTGTTAATTTACAATTTTAACTATGTTTCAAAAAAAAATGATCATATAAAAGTTGTTGTAATAAATATCCTTCTTCATTATGTTTACAAGCTTAGATACCCGCTCATTTAGAAACAAATTGAACATGCTTCTTGCCCTTTGCCCTTTAATTCATATATTTTCAAGTAATGTTATAGGAATGTAATGAATATTAAACATCTTACGCGAAGAAAACAACATTTTTGTGTTTTGCTTTGTACCAGAAAATGACAACAAACCTTACTCAGAATGCAATTTCCTCAATGTTATCTGGATCAACTCATATTCAACCATACCTACAAATTGTTGAACTTGAATCAATACAATCAATGCAAAATTCAACTCCATGATATCGTACTGCAATTTCAGACGAAACACATAAGAAACACATCATGCTTCCAAAATATTTCAATGATCTCATAGCAACAGGCTTGCTACAAAAGGGTTCTGTTATAAATGTTAAAAGTTGGACTACCTCAGCTATCGGTCCATCAATGTAAGTTTGTTATAAATTTCTTATTTCAAATTTAACATTTTTATTTATAACACATCCGCTTCTAACAGTTATTCCTATGACTCTCATTTGTCGTGTAGGTCTATAAAGCTAATAGACTTTGAAATTTCTACTTCATTTGCACCCTTAATTGGCAATCCAAAAACTATGAGTATCCCGATCACATCTGATGAAAACATTCCATCCTCATCGAACCCAAATCCTTTATCAAAAAGACATTGCCCTCTTCCAACTACTCCAACTCCATCCATTCTGCCAGTTCAAATTCCCATCAAATCGTTAAACCCTTACCACTCAAATTGGTGCATAAAAGGATACATCCAAAGGAAAACAACTCTTCGATAGTTTCAAAATCAATATGGACCTCATAAAGTGTTTGGTTTTGACCTGTTCGATACAAAGGGTGGAGAAATACATATTACATGTTTCAACAATGTCGCAGATTATTTTTTCGACAAAGTCCAAAATGGAAATGTCTACATTGTCTCTAAAGGATATGTAAAAATGGCTAATAAGCAATACAACCACTTGAACAATGACTGGGAAATTTTGTTGAATGTAACATCTACCATAGAACATGTTGCCAACGAAAAAAAACATAATCCAACAGTGCAATTCAATATAAAATCACTTAATGATATCAGAACAACAAAAGTCAACTCCATTGTTGATATTCTTGGTATTGTCATAGACATTTCCAGTGTATGCTCTATATGTAGAAAAGACGACTCTGAAGTTAATAAACAAATAGTACAACTTCAAGACATGTCAGGGTATAACATAGATGCAATCTTTTGGGGAGATAATTTTAATGCCGTGTCACAGGAAATCTCCTCCCTATGTGCTATAGGAAATAACCCCATCATTGCAATCAAATCTACGCGTTTTGGAGAATTTAATGGAAAAAATATTGGCAGTACAACGAGATCCATTATTCTTGTAGATCCTGACATTGAAGAGGCCCATATGCTAAAGTCATGGTTTAAAAAAGAAGGTTCGACTGCAGCTTCTACATCTTTGACAACAAGATCTCCTTTTGGCCATCAACAAAAAAAAATAACAATTGCTGACATTTACAGTATGGATTCCTTAGAGAAAACAACATTTTTCCAATTAAAGGGCACAATAACAAAAATTGGGATGGATAGTTTTTACTACATTTCTTGCCCGTCGATCGTTGGTGGGAAAAAATGCATGAAAAAACTTATTCCACAAGATACAAGGATGTGGTTCTGCCCAAAATGCAACACTGAAGTAAGTGACTGTGATTACAGATACTTATTGAAAATCAACATACAAGATCACACTGGTGAATTAGCTTCAACTGTTACTTTCGAAGACGCGAGATCTACAATTCTTGGAAATAATGCCAAATACTTCTATTTATTATCTTCAAATCCAGAACTAATCAAGGAAATTATCTCTAAATCTCTATGGACAAATCATATCTTCACACTATCAGTGAAGACAGAAAATTTTAAAGAAGTGCCACGATTGAAATGCGTTATCATAAAAGAAGAAAAGTTGCATTTCATGACAGAATGCAACAACATTCTTCGAGAAATTCAGAACATCTCGATATTGTAGATAAATATTGCAAAATGTATTCCTTGCTTTTTGACAATTCCTATTGTCTGATTTTATAAATACAACTTTACACGATATACTGTTGCATGCCTTCTTACGAAATTTTCTTATATGCCATTGAAATAAGTATTCATCCTCCATTGTATCTAGCATTATGTGAGTAGACAAATTCACATTCTTTTTTTCTTTTATCATCTTCTTCCTTTTAAAAAATGCGCAGCTTGCTACATTACACATGAAACTATCTACATGTATAAAGAAAAAATACTAATATGTTCTTTCAAACACATTATTCAAATAAAAAAATTCACATAAAACTATTCAAAACTTAGATTTTTTTCCCTTCTTTCGCTTTCACTTGAATTTTTTACCCTTTCTTTCGCTTTCATACAATAACATGGTTGTTGTCTCCAAATAACATTCTTCTTTTCCCCTCTCTTGCTTATAGGTACCATAAATTTTGTGAATGGCTTCTTCTAATAATGAACGTGCTCGAAGATACTATGTAACAAATAAAGAACGAATAAATGCACATCATCGTGAGCTTTATCAAGAAAAAAAGACATCAGAGAATGTCAAAAACACAAAAAACAGAAGGAAAACCAACATTCCTCATCTGAAATGGCCCACCCCGAAAACAATCCTCCCTTGCAATTATCAAACTCTTTATCTTCTTAGGAAACCTGTCAAACAAATACATCCATACCTCATTGCCCTAACCCCTCCTTCGCACATTCTTTCAACAACGTTTATACTAATCAAGCACATTGAGATTTCCGTGCAAAGATTGATAAACTTCCACCTAAATGCCCATGCTCCATTTGTCTTGAACCATATCCTGGAATACATATCTGCAATTCCAACCACATGTATTGTTGCTCCAGATGCGTCTCTGAAACAAAGGGTCATCACTTCTCATTATCAAACAACATGGACCCTAGTCCTCAACCAGATATCCTTACATATCTTTCACAAATAGAAGAAATGCTCATTGCTAGGGTTAACTCTATACTGCAAGTAACACATGTACGTGGTGGCCAATATAAATACAGTGGCCACATAATTTGTTTTCCTTAGGACATTACAAAAATCGCAAACATGTTGCCACAACGTGTTGAAAAATTGGACATCCTAATTGTCACACGTCATAGTAATGACCATAAGGATTATGATTTCATTATCAGTAGACATCACGTTCTCGCTGCATTAGAATACAAATTGGCAAATGACCCATACTATAAGAATGTTCGTATTGATAATAACACACTGGCATCCTTACCAGCAATCCCCACTGATGTCTCCTCCTCCCTTCACCATTCCAATACTACAAAAACCATTGTCCACCTTTCACTTGAACCACCACATGAGCTCACCGAAGATTTCGCAAACCCATCCGTAAACCAAACATCATTATTCGTACCCATCATACCTAATACAAATACAAAAATCCAAGAAATCTGCCATTATTTACATGCTTACAACCACCAATCTGATACTACAATTGAGTGGCCAACAATTGGTTTATCGCTAGTCAATGAATACAACACAGAAGGTCTACACTCTATGGCTTTCCCCACCCTTTTTCCGACAGGAGCTACAATGCCAAATCAGCCAAGAATGAAAGCAGTGCAGTTACATGAATATGCACTTCATCTCATACGTTACTATGATAATAGATTTGGAAAGCACCCACGCTTTCGTTATTACATATATAATCTCATGATGTGACATCGCAGTCAAGCAACAACATCGATTTTTGTGAAAAAGGACATCACAGATAACTTCCCAATATCTATTCAAGATCTGAACATCCGATTAGAACAATTTCCAGATGAGCAATTGGCAGAGCAAGTCATGCGATTTGGTAGCTCTTTACATGGAACAAGATCATTTTGGCACAAAGCTAAAAATGAACTAACAAACATGATATCTCAACTCGGTTGCCCGACGTTCTTCTTCACATTAAGTGCAGCTGATACAAAATGGCCTGATCTTCATGCAATCATGCCTGGATGTCTTCCTTCTGATATTGCAAAACAACAAAAGTGGAGAAATGATAACATTATCTCTAACCCACATTTAACATCACTATATATGCACCATAGATTCACAGCATTTCGTGAGATTATCTTAGAGAAACACTTGAAGCCAAAAGATTACTGGTACAGGTACGCATTCTACCACATTTTTTTTCCAAAAACGTGAAACAACATTCCTCACCTATTGTAAAATTATCTTACAAAAACGCATACTTGACAGGTATGAATGGAAACATAGGGGATCTGCACACATCCATGGTTTCCTTTGGATAGAAAATGCACCTGATATGTAAAACCTCAACTGGGAAGACACAGAAGCAGTTGATATTACAAGGCAGTTCTTTGACAAATATATTTATGCTTGGAACCCTCGTACTCCTTCGACTTCAAACCAACCAATTTCTTGGACAAATCTCGAAGACCCTTATCTATTGTCCACAACGTAAATCTTCCGAACCAATCCTTTCAATGACTATGAACAGCTCATCAATTGTGTTGAACATCACACAAAATGCTCAGAAAGCACATGCCTAAGAAAAATGGATCCTCACTCCAATGTCGTTATAAAGCACCATGAGAATTACATCCAAAATCGGCCTTATTCATTGATTCCAATGGCCAAAAAACATACACCCCTGCTCGCAAGGACGATCAACTCAATAGCCATAACCCTACCATCCTATCTATTTGGCGTGCAAATGTTGACTGCCAACCAGTACTCTCCATACACGTTGTACAAAAATATATCACCAAATATGCATCCAAAGCAAAAAAAAAATCTGAAAGATTCCACCACATGCTACGTGGAATTGTCCTGACTTCACCCATTGCTGACCCAGCAACATCCACATTTTGGAAATTTCTTGCAGAAACCCTTGTTGATCATGACATTGGAGCACAAAAAACCTGCCATATGCTGCAAAAATTACCATTAACATTATGTAGTCGACCATTCATTTCTTTAAATGTAAACCAAAAAATTCTTATGCACCTTCCACAAATGAACACCACCTCTACTACATCCCCACACATCATAGATACATATATCTAGCACCCTTCTACCCTAGAATCCACATCACTAATAGAATTAGCAAGATCTTGGTCATATGATCCTTGTCGCAAAACAAACAAATGGAAACAAATACCTACAAAAGAAATTGTTCCGATCATACCACGTTACTCCTCCATACCATCCACAACAGAACCTTGCTACGCTGACTTTTCCAGAGTTGAACTTATGCTATACAAACCTTTTCGCCTATCGTACAAGATATAGGAGATTCTGCTGCAGAATTCATCGCAAATTGGCAAACATTTCATCCATTCTACAAACCTTGGCATCAACACCACACACTATCTAATATTGAATCTGTCACAAATGATACCTCAAGTATTCATGAAACCAATCCTCCAGACACCATGGAAATAAATGAATGGGAATTACTTTCCCAACTACACCCTACAAATGAGCTTCTCATAAATGACCTTGACATGCTTGGTCTTCGTGGCTTTGATGACACCCATAACTGGAATCATACCACTATCCCATTGCATCTACAAAATAATGCCATACAATTCATTGAGAATAGCTGCTCCATCCACCGCATTCTTCAAACACATCAACATATCCTGGAGACCCTTACTACATTATCTCCACTGCAAAGAAAAGCTCTAAATATTATTTCTAATCATTTTGCTAAGAAGGATTATTTACCCACTCTCAGAATGATAATACAAGGCACTGTAGGTACAGGAAAATCCCTCCTTATCAATTGCATCAAAGATATGCTCATAAGCCTTGCAAGTCCAGAACCTTCACTGATCATGCTCCTCGCCCCTACAGGGGTTGCTGCCTTCAACATACAAGCATCGACAATCCATTCTGCTCTGCACCTTCCTATAAAGGATCTTATGCCCTTAGAAGGTAATCCTCTTGCAAAATTCCAAGAAGAACTCAGGCATATAAGATACATACTAATCGATGAAATGAGCTTCATTGGGCCAAAGATTCTCAGCCATATTGATGAACGTCTTCGAGAGGCATTTCCACACCAAAGAAACACTCCTTTTGGTGGTTGTTCCATTATATTGGTTAGTGATCTCGGTCAGCTACCACCCGTCAAAGACATACCTCTATATGCAGGGACGAGCCATGGAAGCGCACTGTGGAACACCTTCAACACAGTCATCACATTAGACACAATATTTCGTCAACAAGGCAACAACATCGCACATGTTACTTTCAGGAACATTCCCCAGAACATTAGAGATGCAAATCCAACAATCGACGACTACAACATACTCATGTCACACACAGATTCCTTTTTATTAGAAGAAGAAATATGTTCATTCCATGATTCCATGCATCTATTTCCAACAAATGCTCAAACAATGGTCCATAATAAGCAAATGATGAAATCTCTAAACACTCCTATCGCAAGATCCATTGTTGAATATGACAACACATATTCCAACATTTCCTTAGAAGACGAGAAACTTGAGTGAATTGGATTCCTATGCAATGGCGAAAATGTTATGTTGACTTCCAACCTTTGGGTTTCAGCCGGACTTGTTAATGGTTCCCTCGGAGAAATTGTAACCATCTTTTACAAAGAATCAACTGCACCACCACAAATTCCAACATTTATTGTCATAGATTTTCCCAAATACATCGGGCCTCCTTGGGATGAAAGAAACCCCACTCACTTGCCTATTCTAGCAGTAAAAAGAAATGGACGTGCACAAATGCCACTGAAGATGGCTTGGGCTTTAACCATACATAAATCTCAAGGTATGACACTTCAAAAGCAACAATTGACATTGGAAAAACAGAACATCAAGGTCTCACATTCACAGCTATTTCAAGAGTACCTTCTCTACAAGATCTCTGGATTAGCCCCGCATTCAATTTCGATCGTTACAGTAAAATGAAGGACAAAAAAAACATTGCTCGTAGAAAACACGCAAAAGAAATTCTCCGTTCAATGCCACCTCCAGATAATCTACTCCAACCCATACTTTAACATCACCAAAAGGTTTCCTCCATTTATTTACTTCATTCTATTTCATAACATACTTTTCATATCTTTCAACAACAACCAACTTTAATCAATATTAATAATTAAGCAAATATTAGAATGTCTTTATATTATCTATACATCTCATTCTAACATTTTCTTTATTTTGCAACAAGACACATGGACTCAGAAATAGCATACCTAAGCAACTACAAGTAGAATGGCAAGCAAAAAATATGCATCTCCAACTACGCATAAACCTCCAATGGTGTTCAATATGACGTTATTCACCATGCATCTTCCACTAACAATATATAAATCCCATAGCAAAGATAACTTCATTTCCATTCATTCCAAATTCATTTTAACACAAATCACCTGCAAAGTATTACTAATAAATTTCCACAACTAATTTACATATTACTAATTCTAACAAAATATACATTTTGCAGGTCCATTACTGGTTCTTCAAGTCTTCGATGCCTCCAACATGTTTTGATACAACTTCAAATATGGAATGACAAGCACAATGTTCTTTAGAATATTATATTCCTTCTCGAACCTCTTCTGTTACAATTCACTATTTGTATTTTCCATTTCAAACTTAAAAAAGGATGTTTCAAGATCAAATACCATTTTGATGGTTTATGTCCTCACAATTATTTGTATTTTCCATTTCAAACTTAAAAAAGGATGTTTCAAGATCAAATACCATTTTGATGGTTTATGTCCTCACAACTATTCGTGTTTTCCATTTCAAACTTAAAAAAGGATGTTCCAAGATCAATACCATTTTGATAGTTTATGTCCTCACAACCAATTCATTGTCAATGGGTTTTAACATATTTTGTTAACAAAATCAATTGATTTTAATGAATATAATACATATTTTCAATATATCTTCATATTAATTTAATTTCTCGTTTGAATAATGATTTCTTAAATAAACCTATCCAAATCAATATGGATACCCGGTTGTTGTTCGCATGGATTCATTCATTTATCTTCACCTTTAACTCCACAATTTTTACCAACTACAAACAAAGGTCTCTAAACAAGTTCAATGTATATTTATGGCTACTTGCATTCCATTTCAATGGTTTTCAACATGGCTTCCTCAAATTAAAACTCGGAATCATCGATCCTTGCTTTCAAAAAAGCCCACAAAAGCCCATTCACATTTCAATATTCTTCCACACACTATGCCTTACGACATTTCCTTTGCAACATTAGGTGCAAATGCTAGTATATAGTTTATTTGGATATTTTGGAATCCACCTTATAGATAGACTAGGGGTCCATATGAAATACATAAACAAAACCTAAACATTTTCCCATCATCCTTTACAACTCAGTTTGAGTCTAACCAACCAATTGGTTCACATTATTCTCACCATATATTAAAACAATATAATAAGTATTTCGACTATCAAAATATGCTACAAGAGACTCCTTGCAATGAATTGTAAGCTCACATATTAAAGCTATAAATCCACAATTCCTTAATGGAAAGATTAATTGCACCTTTATATTTAGTTTATTTTATTATTATGCAAACCATTTGCTACTTTTTACAATGATAGAATATGAGTTCATATCAAATACATAAATACAACTTAATTTTTTTCGTCATGGTTTACCATTATATTTGAGTCTAACCAACCAATTTTTTCAAATTATTCTCACAATATCCTAAATTAATTTAATAATTACCATTGATAGAGAAAATATAATCTTTACAACATTTGAGTAGCCCTGTTTCAAATCCTACATGAGCTTAGAGACCACGCTAAACAATAATGAGTATATTACATCAATTATAAATCAAATAATGGTGCTACTAGCAAGCTTCCTATAGAGAGTAGCATAAACACTTGTAAATGATAGTTACTAGTTAGTTTTATCCCACAATGATATGGTGTACAACTTGCAGTATTTCATATTCAACCTTTGTAATATATCCAAAACATTTAGGTTGAGAAAGAAATATATCATTATCTATATGCGGGATTTGGCTGCCCAAAAATAATGGAATCAATCGCGAATGACAGTTTTTAAATGTATCTATTAGTTTCTCCAATTTAAAAAGCAAGTTAACATTACCATAAATTATTGCTAAATCATCAACATAAAATGAAACTACAAAAGTATCAATATTGACATTTTAAACATTAATATTATGATATAATTCAACTACAAAAGTATCAATATTGACATTTTAAACATTAATATTATGATATAATTCACAACATTGAAAGTTAAGAAAGAACATTTCATCTTCCCATATCATTCCCTAAAGGCTTGTTTCAAACGCTATAAAGATATACTTATTAAATCACAAGATAATCATCTTTCTCAAATAATGAGGGTTACTCCATATAAATATCCTATGTGGGATTGCATTGTGAATGATCACTCTTGACATTCATTTGATGTACCTTTCATCCAAAACAAGAAAGAAGTGAAATAATACGTTGAACATCTTTCATCATTCTAACTAGGGAAAAGGTCTTGGTGTAATAAATATCCTCCTATTGAGAAAGTACTTTTTCTACCAATAAACCTTTATGATTTTTAATGGTGCCACTAAATGTGAATTTAATCTTCTAGACACATCAATATTTACCAGATTATTTCCTTGTGGTTCAGGGAAACCAACTTCCAAGTTCTATTCATTTTTAAATAATTTCTCTCTTTATCCATAACATTCTCCACTCAACCCACCCATGTCCATTTTCATATGTATCAGTAACACCTGCCTCTAACACATTTTGCATCAGAAAAATATTATCACATTATTTCTTTCCTCTATTCCTCTTGGTTTTAATTATATTACCTACATCAACACTAGAAGTTTCAATTATCTTAACCACCCATCAAGGAAGACTAATTTCCATTATAGAGCGAGTTCTTATACGAGAGTCTATAGTTAAAAGATAAACCAATCCATTTCTTGTAGTCAATTCCATTGTATGGGATTGATTTCCAGAAAAATATATCATGCAAGTCAATTTTTTAGCTATTGGCCTAGTTTACAAAATTATTGATGATGAGTAATAGTCAATCAATCCAAAATACCTCAAAATATTCAAGTACATCACCTCTTGATGATCTAAAGTGAAGATATAGAGAGAAAAATTTAAATATTTCTTCTTAAATACAACAAATCTCTTCTAGTTTGACTACATCGAATAAATTATATGATTTAAAATCATTGTTGTAGCTACACACAAACAAGCATGAATCTTGGCATCCAATCTCTTTCAATTATAATTTCGAATAATTTCTTTAAGTATTCATGATATGATAAAAGACTTATCTTTTTCTGCTTTTCTTGTGATGTATTAATCTCAACTTGATATATTTCAAACACAAGCTAACTTGTGCCTTGACCTTACAACAATTTTGGGCTTGCCTCCAGAAACTATGCAACCTTGGAAGGCAAACCTTCCTTGCCTCCAGAAACTGCACAATTCTTCTTGGCAGTCCAATCTTGAGCATGAAAACTACGCAATTCTTGATGGCAACTGATCCTTGATGATGGAAACTATGCAAAGCATCCCTTCGACTCAAGAATTACATAATGCACTGAGTCAAGAAGTTGCCTAGTCCTGGGGAATTGTGCAATCCTTCTTAGTAGTGTCACTAGAAAATAGTGATTCACTAATTAATTTCGTGAATGTGGCATGCTTACTATTTTTTTAAATTTTCGCCAAGTGTCACTTTTTCCTTGATTTTAGGCATGCACATCATAAACCCTAATCGGTATAGATCTATATGATGGACACCCCTAGAGCTCATTTTTACATTCGATCTTGAAACTCTAGCATTCCCAAGGAGATCAATGATCCTTCGGTGGAGTGTGGTGCTTTTTAGGGTGAGTTTTGCTTTTGTAATATTTTGTCACTTTTTGTCGTTTGGCTTCTGTGAGTGTTTTTTTCTTGGTTCTTTTCATGGTTTCTATCATTTTAATGTATATTAGCTTGTAAATTTTTTTTTGAGTCCATTGTTCACCTTTTACAAGTCTCGTATTAGTTTTCTTGTTTTTGCCTATTAGTGGTTGTCGTTTTGCCGACTCTTATGCATGTTTGCTTTTCCTTTTGCATGTTGATCTTTTGCACTTGTTTTGCACTTACCTATCCATAATGAGTCAAATCTGCACTTCAAATTGCGCGATCACTCAGGTCTACTTCTTTCCCATGCTTTACCGGGAAAATATGTTAATCCCTTGATGAGTGTTTGCCTTGTCTTGCTGGCGATTTCACAAGTCCAAGGATCAAGCTCTCAACTTGGCATCTGAGACTGCATAATGCATAGTACCTAGCTGGCCCAAATGCACATTATGCAGTTCGAGGGCTCAATACCATCCCTTGGTCCCTGAGACTACACAATGTGCAATCTCTCCCTCAAGATGCCCAGGCAAAACAATGCATTGTCTAGTCTCTAGACTCAAGCTACACCATTGGCAGCTGATACTGTGCAATTCTTAGTTCAAAGATGGTCTCCCTCCTTCACCTCAAAAATTGTATAATTTTCCGAGTCAGTCCATGTGGTTGTTGCTTGATCTTACTTTTTAAGTTGATTTTCTAAAGTTAATTCATGTATGCCATATGTGCATGTTCGTCCCACAAGTATTTCAAGTGTTGGGTACTTCTCTTCATTGGTCATTAACATCATGGCACCCAAGAGAACTACTTCAAAGGATACCACAAAGAGTAATACCATTGACGAAGTTGAGTGTACGCTAATGAACTTGCATGTTTAATCAGACACTCAATTGCTCATAGAAAAGGAATCAGATATCACATGGGAGAAAGTGAATGAAGCATTCTCAACAAGAAGATTCAAAGTAGATCTGGAAGACCAGTAGGTGTATATCAATTTCTAGAAGTTGAGTTTACATAGGGTTGCATGCAGGTATCCAGATTTCCCATGTGCAGATGTTGTCAGCTAGATAGATTCTCATATAGATCTAAAGACAATGACTCTAAAAAATTCTAGCAAACATAGGCTTACTTCTTTTCTGGCAGTTGACTATCATCTCATGTACCATTTTCCTGAGCCAGAATTTCTCATGGATTCTTGTTACAAAGTATTTTGTCATACATCATGTTCACTTCTTGCTCCACATCCTGAAGTACCATAATGTTGACAACTGTGAAATGTACTCATCATGAAACACATACTGAAACATCCCCAAAGAATGGAAGAAAAACTGCCCTGAGTCAATTATGGAGAAGGTTGAATGAAACCCTAAATTTTAGGACCAACATTGATCTGAATATTGGGAAAACTTGTTAATGTTATGCAAGCTCCCCAATGAGTATTAAAAATGTGTTTAGGATTGTCTCAAACTAACCAAAATGTGAGGATTTATTTGTCAAGTATTGAGTGTCTATTATGATCAATTTATGAGATTAATTAGTTGTTTAAAACACATATACAAAAAGTAAATTGCAGAGAAATGAAACACAACAAACTCATAACACAAAGCTGATAAAGGAGTTCACCCCTCCTGGGCTACATCTCCTTGGACTTGCTTCAATGGCTAGGCGCTCTTTGGATTAATGGTCAATTCTCTGATTACATGCACCTAAATTGCTTCAATGACTTTTCAACTTGATCCGTTGGATTCAAAAGACCCAAAAACCCCAAAAATGACTCTCCAAGCTCTGCAATTGGACTTCATCTAATCTAGGCTTCCTTCAACTTAAACGTAGAAATATCACATGTAGAAGTGTCTTTATACCTCTGCAACCTATTCCATTATGTTCTTAACATCCAAATCATCTAGGACTGACTCTTTCTGAGCCAAAATTGGTCAAATTTAGCCAAAGTTATGGCTTCTTCAGTTTTTCCTAGGAAATCTCCACTAAATATTTGATGAGGTAGTGGCTCTCTTCAAAATACCAACAATGGTTTCAATGACCTTAGAGCTTTCAAAATCCTCTTGTTTTCCATTTCCACTAATTGCATGCTTATGAGCATCTTCTTGCAAAGTGGGTATAAAACTTTTGCATTCCTCATGAACACAAACTTCACAAGCTTGAGGTAATGAACATGTAATGAATGTCCTTCTTGGAACACCTTCATATGCCTCCTTGGCTTTGGAGCATTCTCCATCATGTTGTCCATAACCAAGACCCAAATACCCAAGCCTTTCCTCAACAACAACTGGCTCAACTATGCCTTGTGCATGTTTGCCTAACCCTTTGCCTTCGTAGCCCATCTTCATAAATAATTTGGACCCTATTCCTCTAGTGTGTCTTTCAAAAGAACCAAAAAATTCTTTTTGAGGGGAAATTGAAGATAAACTTGAATTTCATACCTCATTTTCATGCACATACTTGGCTAGCATTTCCTTGGCATCATGTAGGTTAATCTCCATCTCATGCTTCTTTTCAAGAAGCTCTTGCTCCCCCTCCTTCATGGACATCAACTGCTCTTGAAGTATAGTGTTCTCCTTCCTATCTTCATAAAACTCTTGCACCATATCTCTCATGATGATAAGATTTTGAAACATCTCTTCATCAAAGAGTCTTGATAAGGAATATGGATTAGAAAAATCACTTGTTGAAGCTTCCATCACACTTGTAATGCATAAAAAAGCTTCAAAAATCTTACACACATAAACTTGCACATAGTTAAATTCTCCTTGCACAAATACAAAACCAATAGCTAATTTTCTAGATAACCTTGGCAAACCATCTCAGGGTTCAAATTAGCTAACAATGCTCTGATAGAAACCTGATATGAATATCGGAAAAACTTGTTAATGCTATGCAAGCTCCCTCATCAGTATTAAAAATGTGTCTAGGATCGTCTCAAATTAACCAAAATGTGAGGATTTATGTGTCAAGTATTGAGTGTCTTTTATGAGAAATTGATGAGATTAATTAGTTGTTTAAAACACATATACAACAAGTAAATTTCAGAGAAATAAAACACAACAAACTCATAACATCAAGCTGATAAAGGAATTCACCCCTCCTAGGCTACATCTCCTTGGACCTGCTTCAATGGCTAGGCCCTCATTGGATTAATGGTAAATTCTCTAATTACATGTACCTGCAGTGCTCCAATGGATTTTTAACCTACTCCATTAGATTCAGAAGACCCAAAAATCCAAAAAATGACTCTCCAAGCTCTGTAATTGGACTTCAGCTGATCTAGGCTTGACCTCCTCTTGTGATGGCCCTATGCTTCCTTAAACTTCAACGTAGCAAAATCACGTACAAAAGTGACTTTATACCTCTTCAACCTATTCCATTGTGTTTAGAGCATCCAAATCATCTAGGAATGACTTTTTAAGAGCCAAAATTGGTTGAATTTCACCAAAGTTATGGCTTCTTTAGTTTTTCCTAGGAAATCTCCACTAAATATGGAGAAACTCTAGTTAACTCGACCAAATTTGGAGTAACACCGGATTTAGCGGTCTAGACAAATTGCCGCTAACTAAATATTCCATTAATTAAAGGTTAATTAATATTAAACCCTCTTAATTCGTTAATGGCTCAATTAGAAATTAAGCACCGGTTAGCAGTTTGCAATGTTGATCACATGCTAGTGTTAATGCTAGTGGTTTACCTCCAAACTTTCGGCATTAACTCTTTAAATGGAATGTGTGCCCAATATATGTTAAGTGACATGGTGTAGAATAATAGTAGTGAATGGGGCTTGTGCAGGAAAGGTCACTGGTTTGACTCCTCGGCTTGCCTTATAACTTTTACCTGACCTTTGAGAGGGCACGTGGCAGCCTCCGGGCTTGCCATGTCTCAACCTTTCATTGGTCTACCAAAAATGTTGTTGACTAATCACGTGCTGACAAATGTAAAAATCTGATTGAGCCATATGTCAAAATATTCCAAGGAATATTCCTTGAAATATCTTTTCGCTGACTCGGTTGTACGGATGCCTAGTTAGCATCCGAGTCACAAAATTTTGCGTGTTTGACAAAACAGACAGTAGGCTCTAACTTTCTCATAATAACTCCATTTTGAGTGAAACGAGTTGCATTGGGATCGTATCATCAATACGGATGCACTCATTTAGAGTTTGATCAATTCTGAGCATTTTGAGTTTTGAGCAAATTTTTGCCCCTCATCCAGATTCCCGATCAAACAATCTTTGCTCCATTTCTTGCCCGTACTGATGGCAGGTTGCAGTTCTTTGATCTAGTGCTTCCAAAATGGAATTTTATATAAAATCTCACGTTGAACCTATTTTTCTAGGTTTTCTCAAAATGGACGAGAAGCTTCATATGCTAAAAACTTTGAGAAACATCGAGCTTGATGTTGTTGGGTAGAGATATGATCAAGCTCTCTGATTTGGAGCTCTTGATCCTACCTTTAAGGGCCTTCCCCTTGAGATGTGTACCTTATTTCCTCTTTTTTGGATCCCTAATTGCCTCTTCTTTCTTATAAATCAAATCCCCTCCATCCCCAAATGGTTGATCATTGATTTCCTACATTCCTATGCTAAGATCAAGGAAATTTTTAAGGATGGATAATTATCTTAAAGTTTAGAATCCTGTGCAAATCTCACTAGTCAATAATATGAAATGTGTAAAATTTTTGATGATATTTTTGTAAAAGTTGTCAAATTCCTAATAGTTTTATATAGTCTCTATATAATATTTGGCGATTTTTTAGGTAAAATAGATTTATACTATAAAATTTGGGTGAGTCATTTTTAGGAAAAATGGATATTAGCAAATCGTTTTTCTAGAAAAAGCATGGAAAATTAGCCCACTTACGAATATTAGCCCCTAAAATTTTCCATGGTTAAGATTATGCCTAAATGTTGCCCATCTACCTTAGAGAAGGAGTGTGTGAAGAGTCTTGGCTTGGACTTGGACATCCACTATAAGGAGGTCACCAACATCAAGGAAATGGTACTCGAACGTAAGGAATAAGTAAGGAGTGAGCTTGGAAGCAAAGGGATCGAAGTTAGCGTCAAAGGATTGCGTAATTAGCATCATAGTGATCTGAATTTGAAACTACTTGAAAAAGGTTTGCAAGGTATTCAATTCAGTAGTAAACATGTTTAAAACATTCCCATGTCTTACAGTAAAGAAACAAATGAAATTTTCAGCTGTTCATGATCCATTCAAGCATAGAAGAATTAATTCCTTTTACTGTTTAACACATTAAAACAAATTTGTTCTGCAAAATAAATCAACCACAGATGCAAAAGAAGTTGATGAAGCAGTTCACCCCTCCTGGGCTACGTCTGCTAGGTCCAAGGCTCCCAAATGGGTCAGTCCTCGTTTTAATTAAATGCTCAAAATGAAATTACAGTTGAATAGAAGTCTCTATAGGTGAACTAAACTGTAAAATAGAATCCTTCAGGATTGACTGCTGGTTCACCTCCAATGGATACCTGCAACCAGAAACAGTTCTCACAATACTGGGCCCTCGTGGCTCCTAGAACTTCCACAGCTCCAAAACTTATGCAAATGACATTTGATGGCTGAAAGACCTGTGCCAATGGCTTCCAGAACGTCCAAAATACCCAAAAAAAAAAAAAAAAAAAAAAATCGTCCAAAACCGCCTTCCCTAGCCAAAGTTATGGCCATTTAATGATAACTGCCAGTTTCCCCTAAAAGGACTCCAGCTAACTTTAGTGGAGCTCTGCCAAATTTGGGCGTTCGCCAAATTTGGCGCCACCGCCAAAAGTCCCGCCAATCACACCTTAACCGCCGGCTCAATTTATGCATGTGACTGGTTCGGCAGTTTTCATAGGATTCCGCGCCCCGTTTGGTTTGGCCCTTGGTTCCGGCCTCAGGTCATATGTAATGGGAGGGCTGGCCCTTAGGGGCTGGCCCCCCAACTTTTACCGCCCACCGAAATTCAAACATTTAAATATAACCTTTTTTCATTGGTTTTCAAATCATAATGCGGTGGCGTAACAATAATACTTTGGCTTCGTGTAATGGAGGTCGGGGGTTTGAATCACCAACCCCACAACCAAATGTTACATACGCGCTCCCAACCTTGCTTACGTCAGCTTGGGGCCACATGGTGGCCTCCAGGCTTGCCATGTGGCAGCCTCTGATTGGTTTGTTCGACAGAATATTCCATGGAATATTCCGTGGAATATTCTTTTTTTAATTTTTTTTGAAAATTCAAAAATTAAGGGTTATTGGGCGATTTTGTTTTTGCCATCACTTTCACATACGGCGACCATTTTTCGAACCGTTTGTGGCGCCAAAATCGGGAGGAAGATCTCTATCCGGTCATTTAGGTTTGAGCCAATTTTGAGCACTTTCAATTTTGAGCATTTTTTGACACTTGGGACATGAGCCCCTGATCACGCCTCCCCATTGGGAAGCTTTTGGACCCCAAAAGCCTTCAACTACCTGTTAAAGAGGTGAGGGTACAGCGCCCTCACTCTGTCCACCTCCATCCTCTTTGCCTTGTTCGGTTTGCCGCCTTTGAGACCAACCCGAACATAATCTACATTGCCCCTCCTTGAAGTGCATGTCCTTCTGTCAAGGATTGTCTCTTGTTTTAGATCATCTAAATATTCTGGCGAGAAATCTTCTATAGATGGCAGCTGAACAACGTTTTCATGATCAACGATCAAAGGAGGTTCATACCAACGTAAGTTCTCCACATTAACAATAGAATACATTTGCATGTAGGAAGGCAAATCTAATTGAAAAGCATTATTTCCAACCTTGAGGATTTTGAATGGACCATAATGAATAGCTTTTTACCTTCTCCTTGCATTCTTTCCTTACTGATGTACAACCATACCTCATCCCCTTCTTGAAACTTGTGATCGACTCTATGCTAGTCGTGTCTTTCCTTGTACTTGCCTTGACTTTTCTCACGCTGTTCTTGAATTTGCTGATGTATTTGCTGAATTCTTTCAATGGATGAATGAGCTTTTTCAACATCACTATGTCCCTCAATGGCGACATCTTTTTCAAGAATGAAATCAAGAGGCGATTTTGGCAAGTAACCAAAACAAGCTTCAAACGGTGAGGTGTTTGTGGAAGAGTGCTTGGCACGGTTGTAAGCATGTTGTATGTAGTGCAAATGTTCATCCCAAAGCTTGGGATGCTTGCTGCAATATCCTTTCAAGAGGTGCACAATGGTTCTGTTCACAACTTCGGTTTGTCCATC
>APFE030228611.1:99002-113117 GCA_000404065.3 Pinus taeda
ACAACATAAATTGAAAACATGGCATGATCCATTTTAGACTGTTGGGTCATCCATAAAACTTTTGTGAATATGCAGGCCTATATACACCTTCTCTTTTCTTGCAAATATGGAACCTTTGTAACAGCAAAAATGGAGCATATTTGGCCCTTATATTTACCAATCATGAAATATGAAACCTATTGGTATAGGTATCCAACAGAACCTAATGGTGAGTTAGTGAATTTACAAGGCATATGTTTAGGTCATACTACTAATAACATTGTTGAATGTAGTGCAGTTATCGAGCTTTTGTCAGAAGCCATTGCTCTTGGCATTAGAGAGTTAGTCGTTAATCTTGATTCACAACTCATTATACTACAACTTAAAGACAATATTTAGTTAGAAAGCCTCATATTTTGATAATGTATTTATGAGTTTGTCTTTTGGAACAAGACTTTTATTATATCACTTATCAACATATTCTGAGACATTTGAACACATTAACAGGTACATTGGCTAATTATGTATTAGATAGACATCTGTGATATATGTACAAAAAACCATCACATAATGAACATAACAGGAAAATATTTATATATAGAGAGTGTTTGCAAAAATTTTATTACATAAAAATGTCAAAAACTGTGTTCTGAGACACATGGATTCTCAAGCCTACATAACTGCGGAAAATAAAGACTAGAGACAACTATCCACCAACATGGTGCTCATGGTAGAATGACACAAATCTAATGACTCGGTTCAGCAACCAATATAGTATGGAGGGAACCCCTACAGTGTGTGTTTGATATCGTAGTGGCACCTCATCAATTGATGCATATTTTGGAATGCCCCTGCTCAAGACTTCTAGGTTGCATTCCACCTCAATGATCAGGTCAACTCCCTACTCATAGGGAGAATCCTCTATCTACCATTCCACTCACCTGGATATCATAGAAACTCCTAGAGGTTTCTCTGGTCCAACATCTCCAAAAATCACAAGTGTCAAATCTCAGTACACATATAAAAAAAAGAAACTTCAAAAACTTTAAATACTTCTTTTTACCTGAAACAATCCATTGTGCACCCGGTGGAAGGTCGGGATCTCCTCGAAAATTCATTCCAGTGTATTTCTAATCATCTACCATTATTATTTTTTGTCATAACCCTCTAAAAAGACGCCGGGGAAATGACATCCACTGGTGCATCAACTTCTATCCACTAATATCGAAAAAATGGTACACGTTTCAAGAAGAACGTCAGTAGGATGGATCCATAGCCGAAATGTTTCAAAATTCTTGACTTGCGCTTCGTGATTTGCCTCTCCATATTGACCAACAATCCCTTGCACTAGTTAAAAACTGTGGGACTTAGACAATCAATGGCGTATTGGAAATGAAACTTTGTTGCTTCATGAAAATACTAAGCCCTAGCTATTCGAGCCATAGCATGAAGGATTGTTCTTAGTGGGAAATTGGTGATAGTATCTATATCTATATTCCCACTCTTATTTTTTTGAGTGCCTGGGAAATGTATCGCAATCAACATATCTGTGCTCTCCCCTCTACTACAAGGACCAGACAACTAAATCTGTTATCCCTTTCTAGACAAACCTGTAATGAAATAGATGTCTATGAAATCTATCTCAAGTTCTTGGTCCCCAATCATAAACGGTTGGCGATCCACATCTCACCAACCAATCAATTGTTCTAGTAACTCAACCTGGCTCCTAATCCCAAAAATAACCCACAGTCTCGAAGGGAAGCAATGCAATTTGGGTCTCGGGCTTCTTGATGGTGTTAGGCTTCGTGTCCTCTTTATTTCCATTCGATCACAATTTTTGGTTGATTAACTTGTGGAACATGCATAAAACAACATTTCACAAGTTTCAATGGAAACAAATATGGAAACAAATCATTAAACATGGAGGACTTTCCAAAAATTTCGGAACTTTGTGTCAACACATCTATCTATGTATTTTCTATGCTTCCAGCATGCTACCATAGTTTCCCAAAGGGTGAGTAGCGTGGGTTCGATGGGTAAAACTCGCGCTAATCACCCTCGACATAAATTTTTTCTAAGCCCTCCTTATAGCCTAATCTATGGATGAAAATTCATGAAATTACAACCAAATTGAAGGGAAGGGATATATCTCTTACCTGCAATGAATGGCTCGAAGAATGGTGTCTAGGATTGATCATGCTCCTTGCTTAAAGATTGAGGTAAAATAGGGTAAACATGCTATCTATTTTGAAAAATGGTAGAATGGAAAAAATGATTTACTTTTTTGAGCTTTTATAAGTATTTAAATGACATTTTTACCAAATTAGGGCATATTTCATTTATATTTTAATAATTTTCCTCAAAGTGGATAATGTGCATTTCACTTGTGCAGCGACAGTTCATGGAACACGGTGATCGTGAGTAATTATGACTGATTCAATGAGTTTTATTTTATGACTTTTTCAGACTCATAAAAAATAAACGAAAACGCGACCTCTTGGAGTCATCTTTAAGCTCTTTTCTCACTCTCGAAACATGAAAGTATTGTCAAGTACTTTTCATTTCAAACTCATTAGAATAAATGAAATGACATCTACTCAGTATAACTTTAATCATTTTCTAGACTGAGATAGACTATCATACAAAAAGGGAATGCCTTAGTCGAACATGGCTAAGAGATTCTCTTGGATATCATTTTGTATATTTTTGGATTCAAGAGATGATTTATGAAAAGTGACCTCTGGATTTTTATTTTTTGCCTCTTTTTCAAACTCTCTGAACATGAAAAAGATGTCTATTTTCACCTCCGTTGGACTCGTAAAACTTAAATGACGCAAGCCTTGTCACCATGAGAAGACCAAGTTTCTCCTTCCTATAACTCGTTACCCTCACTAGGATGGATTCATCAGAAGGATGAAATTATATGGAAATCATATGCTATCCCCTTCAAGATTGCGATAAAAAATAATGGGGTACTCACTAGAAATAGTGGGGGGGAATTAAAGCGAACATCTCTTGTATTTTTTGTAAAGGCAGCATGTTGCTCTTGAACATGACACTTATCTATTGCTCATGCTCGGTTTGGGATATCCTCACTTAGTCACTTGCCTTCCTGGGTTTGGGAAATCCATTTTTCCTCTCATATGATTATACTTCTTTTTCATCATGACCCTTGATCCTATGTTGAGTCAAATGCAGCCAAACTTTGGCGTCGTGTCATTGATATGTTCAAGAGAAGTCCCATCTACAATTTTCTACCGCTTATACACTATCTGACTTTTTCATCACAGTCCTAAATCAAACTTACCTACTCTACTATATCAATTCTTTCGTTTTGATGATGTGGGCTACATTATGGCCCTCCTTCGATGGATCACTTCCTTTCGACTTTAGCTCATTATCCAAGAAGATGATCTAGAAACTCCCTCTCAGTACCTTGGAGCTTTCATGCCTCAATGGAAAATTTTTCGTATTCGATGATATGTTTACATCGTTGGTTGTTGATTGAATGATGCTACACGTGTTTGAATTCAACTTCATTATTCACACTCGTGGATTTTGTTGATTGTACCTTGAGAGCCATTGCCATTATTGGTGGTTTCTCTTGTGCCTATCAACATTTTACGTCATTGACAAGTAATAAAGTTGTTTTCTATCATTTTTTACTTCAACGCATCTATTTACATGCTAGAATTCGTAAATTGATCAGATTGGGATAGAGCTCAAGACCCTAGATTCCATCTAATAAATTCCAGGTTGCATGGAGTTGTGAGTTATTCCTAATTGTACACATGATTACACAGATCGATGCAACCATACTGAGGGTCCATATATATGATCCTTTATATTCTGATGGCTTCGTCCATACCATGGATCCATGCACATGATCCCTTCTATTTGGATGGTTGCACTCATGCCGTGGATTCATGTATTGTTAGATGCCTATTCATTTACCATTAGTCATGTTTATATCAAATATGCCAGATATATATATAATATTACATATATATATATATAAATTATATATATTATATATATATATATATATATATATATATATATATATATATTATAATATATTATATATATAATATATTCTTATTTTATAGGTCTCCTGGCGATGTTTTTTTCGTCCTTGCTGTTAGTGTCGGTATCTTCATCCCTCCATCAGAGATCAAATCCTCTTGTTGCATTTCATATTAGGTGTCACGCCCAGTCATTTGCATTCCATTAGGTGCATGGATCATCTGACATGAGTGGCTTTCCTACAGTTTCCCTCATGTCATTTACCTGCTAGTTCATGTTTGCTCATCAAAAAGCATATACAGTCACCTTTTTTATCTTTAAGATTGCAAAGGTCCGTTTAGGGTTTCATGGTCTTTTAGGTCTAGGGTTTCATTAGGGTTTTTTCAAAAAAATGTTTCAAAGTGTCCAATAATTACCAGTAGGCCATGAGGAGGTTTCAACATCAATAAATTTTATCGCCAAGTGTTCAAAATTGTGTTTTTCAAGAGTATTTAGCTTTTATTGTACAAAAAACATGAAAATTTTGTTTTCCTTATTGTCAATTCCTTCATCTGCACCTTGGTTTCTTTCCTTAGTCCAAAAAGCTCCAACACCTACAAAACAAGCAAAGCTCTTGTCATTTGGTTCATTGCAAAGCTAAAAACAAGTGAAAAGTCCAAAATACAGAGTTTAAAAATAAAGTCAAATCCAAAAAATTATGAAAGTGGGTTTCATGAGCCAAAATTTCAAAAGCTCTTTGTTTATAAGCTATTCCTTCATTTGAAAAGTTCATTTGCAAACTAGAAGCAAGGCCAAGCGATTTTGGTGAGCAAGTGACAAAGTTTGGGTGAGAAAAGCACTAAGTTGCTCGGCACGGCGCACTGGGCAGGAGGCGCGGTGCACTCACGTGGTGCAGCGCACAGGGCCTCAGACTCTGTTAATTTGTAAGGGCGTGGCACATACATGGGGCACGACGCATTGGGCTAGATGCGCAGCGCACATAGCCAAAGAGCCCAAAACTGCTAAAACTTGCCCTAAACCACCAAAAATCACACGGATTTGCCTTGTGACAAGGAGGTAGAGCCTCCATCATTGTTTTTTTAATCCAAGTTTGGTGTTATATCATGGTGGTTGATGAATGGTAATTGTTTAAAAAATCAAACCCTACCATTTGAAATTCCAAGAAACTTGCTGCCTAGGGTTTGATTAACTAGTTTGCTACCAAGTCTATCATTCCTCCATCACTCCCTTCTCCCATTTGTCCCTTGATTTCATTATTCCTTAAGTTCCCCTACCCCCTAAATTCACTAATCCTCTATCCCAAGTTTCCTTTCCCAAAATCCCCAAACCCTAATCCTATACAAACTCCCAAAACATCCCATATTTCCCTAACTAAAATCTATCCCAACAGTCCCTAAATTCTCCACTATTTTTCCTCCCCTTACAGTCCCTCATTTCACTGTTTCCCTTGGTGGCAAAGGTCATACACATCATCAAAGGTAGTCCAAGACAGTTTGACATATCACCACCTATTTCTCCAAGACATATTATCTACCAGCAGACATGGCATCTGATCCTTCATATGATTATGAAGAGGAGACCCAAAGTGACTCACCTACAGAGGGACATGCACCCAGGAGGCCTCATAGAGGTGGAAAACATATCAGAGAAGAACCAACCACTCTTGCTGAGTTACAGGCCTGCCCACTTGCCATCTCTTGTTTCCGACATCAGTCATGTTATGAATTTTGTGAGAAGGTTGCTAGCATTCAGTTTCCTAATGAGTTGGCTCTTTTGTTTGTACTGCATTTACATGGTGATCAAGCCACTCTAGCTGGTGTCACTTTCACATTAACACCAGAATCCATTCCAATAGCAACCAACATACCTAACATTGGAGAGCCATGGAACAAGAGGCAAAAAATTGACTGGCAGCATTATGAACCATATATTAAGCCTGACTTTTTGAGACAACTCAAGAGAGTGTTTCCTTTTCGGTGCCTCAGAGATGAATATGCTCCTCTAATGAAATTGATCATGAAGTATTTCAGCGGTGAGGGCCGGTTCTCTCGTTTGTATGCTTATCATATCAGGTTGCTGATGCATTTTACCTGGGTACGGATGATGAACATCCCTTACTTCATGTGTCGAAATATCAAAAGGATGACCACTCTAGTGCAGCACAAGACCCCTCAGCAGTAGTTTAACAGTATTTATCATTTTGCTCTTATTAAAATTGTGGTTATTCATCAGCTTGGCTTACAGGGCATCACTTTGGATGAATTCATCTCTCGTGACTTTTTCAGAGCTCCTCAGGGACCTTCAAAGACTTTGCACAAGAGAGGTGGACCTTCTTATCAACATGAAGGTCATGAGACACACACTGCTACTATGCCGGTATTTATCACTTATCAGAAGGGCACCAGGTAGTTGTTCGCAGCAGCAAAGCGAGTGTTATCTCCACCTGAGGTGGAAGGGGCCTCGCTTTTGGCATCAGCACCACAAGTTCAGGAAAAAGGCCTTTAGGTGAGAGGGACTTTATTCTTATCGAGGATGATGATACAGACATGGGCCCACAAAGCACAAATCTGAAAGAGATCATCCAAGAGCCGCAGACAGAAATCAAAGCCTTGTCCCTCAACTTGGAGAGGGCTAAGTGGATTATAAAATACTTGGACCAAAGGAATAAGCAACTTGAAGATCAGTAGGTGATTATGGAGTTACAAAACATTCGGGAGAATCGCCAAGCTGCCCGAAGCAGGAGGGTGGAGTTCACTTCATGTGAGCAAGAGATCAACACTGATCAGGAGTCTTGGCTCGAGAGAGTAAACATCCACTTGGAGAGACTACTAGACAAGGCCAACAAGGACAAGGCATTGTTGAGACACATGGCTTTTCATTACATGGCAAGGAATAAACTTTGCAAGGCGCGAATAAGGAGTTTAAAGGAAAAATTAAGGAAGGCATCAAAGAGGCAAAAGAAGCAAAAGGAGCATGATCGAATTCGGATATTGGCCAAGGCATCCTTGGCTCAACATAGCTCTTGATAAAGAAGGTCCAGCCCAAATTTCAAAAAATTTGGAGCAATTTTTTCATTTTGGAATTTTTTTGCACAAAAAACAGAGTTTTCCTCCCTATGCGTCGCGCCACATGGCGCTCGCTTTTGCTAGCGGGCTCCAAATCATAAAAACTTTACATTTCTGGATTTTTCATGAAAATTTATGCTTACCTACCTATGTCCAAGAAATGTGGGCAGGTTTTGAGCCCTCAAAGAGGTCAAAAACACTCAAAAAATGACCTCATGACACACAGGAAGCATCCTTGGGAGATTTGATTTTTGACAGGGCAAATGAAGGCAAAATTGAAAAATGCCACTTGGGTTGGAAAGTAGACAGGTAGGCCTTTCTAACAAGCCTACTTGGAGCTAATGTGGACACCAGTAAGGCCTCCAAAAGTGGGTCCAAATAGGCGCAGCGCATAGAGAATCAGGCGCAACACATAGAGGAAAAATTGCCAATTTGACCAAGTTTTGCTTTGTTTTTCACCCAACGTTGCCTAGTTTGACTTTTTCACTTTCCTAATGGAAAATTTATGATGTAATTTGATGAAAATTGATGGATCATGATGTAAATATTTTAGATTTTTACTTGTAGAGGTAGATTCATCAGTTTAGAGGTTGTTTGAAACTGAATGAATCAGTTTCCTTGTTTCTAGAGGCATGCTATTATGTTGCCTAGTTTCTAGTTCTCAGTTTAGGATTAGTTGGATCAGTTCCTAAACATGTGAGCTCGACCTATAGAGGCAAGGATGAGCTATGGTTTTCTATATTATGTTGTTTTTCAGTCATTAGCATGGTTGGACTCTTGAGAAAGCCTTGAGCTTCATTGTACACTCATATCAGTATTTTGGTTAAGGAATTGAGACCAGGATTTGCAGTACTCTTTGGGATCCCTGTGGCATTTGTTTTGGTACAATACTTTCTTATGTCTTTTTGAATTCATTCATGTGTTATATGTATAATTTCTCTTTATCTCTTCTCAGCTAAACAAACAAGAGTGTAAGTAGAATACATTGAAAAGTGCAGTGCTCTACTTGAAGTTTGCTTTAGTCTTTTGATGTTTTCAACTGTTTGGAGAGGATCCATGGTTTCTCTTGCCTTCTTCAACTCCTCTTCTATATGAATCCATCCATCTCACTTGATTTAGAGTGCAAAATTCAGTTGCCTACCTTTCCCCATCGAGATCCCTGCAGGACTGCGCCTCATTCCCCACACCCCAAAATCTGCCTTCTCATCTAAGCCAACAATTCATCAATTCATTTAAAAACCTCTTGCACACATATACCTAGCCTAAGATCAGTAATAAAATTAGTCATCTCAAGCCTTTAGTGATCATAATTAGCTGAGATTGACCCGGAGATAGCCCTCTCCTGACCTGGTAGGGCTAGCTACCAGGCTGAGCATGGTTTGATGTGGACCTAGAATCTTACCTTTTCAGCCTGAGGTAAATCTAGGCTCTAACACTTGTCTTGACTAGTAAAGCATTTAACCCATCACTCCCTGTTCTTCCTTCATCCTTTAGGGGGAATATGTTACACAATATTTTGTCCCACTTCCTATTCACTTCCTCTTCCTCATCCTAAAGTGCCAAAATGTTGACAACTGTTGTTACACAGTATTTTGTCACCGTCCCTGTTACCCCTTCTCCTGTACATTGGAGGACCTATTCCGGGACTTGTGAGGAGTGACATTACCTAAAAGCACCTGCATTGTATCCCCTTGAGTATGTACTTCATATGCCCTGAAGACACCTTCTGCAAAATACCCATAAATATAGCCCTTTTTCCATTGGCTGCGACCATCAGTGTATCACTCGGCCAATGGAGGAAAATCCTCCAAAGAGGGGTGCACCAGCTGGCCCTATAAAGTCAGAGTCGCACTACGCAAACCCAGTGGGTAAGTTTTAACAACAACTTGCGAAGGTTCCTTCCTAACCTTTCATGAACAGATTCCACTTGAGTTAGTTCAGTTGGGCCTCCGAATCTCCATGGAAGGGAAGTAGTTCTCCAACCTCATGGAGCTTCCAATGATAAGGCAATCCCATGAATCTTGTGAATGATCTTATCTCCCCTCCCCTCTCTATAACAAGTTGTCCTTTGCTTATTGACAAGCAATTAGTAATCTACCTCCCAACCCCAAATCTAAAGTCCCAAAAGTCTGAGAATTGCTAAGCCAGACAAGGCCTTGTTCATCCCATAGGGCTATATCTTTAAGGAAGAGATCCATGTCTAAGTAACCAAGGAGAGAGAGGCTTGATCCCCATCCCCTACAAGCTTTGCAAGGCATGTGTTGCTGTCACCCACCAAAGGAGGATTTGACATCAGAACTTGGTTGTATTCTCTTTTGTTTATCAATAATAATAGACGACTATCATTATGGTTCCACTCATATTGTCTTTATAATGATGTTTGAGTTGTATCCTTTCTAATTGATACATAGTTGCATTTCTTGGATTTTATGCTTGTACTTGTGTTGTTCTTTGCATGAGCAGGTATCTGTTCACGAGGATCATGAGGATTGTGACCAGTTGAAGCAAAATAACGTGAGCAACGAATCTTCTACGAATACTAGCGTTGGATTCGAGGTAGGCCCTCATCATCGGTCTTTACTTTGCAATTAGGAACCTGCGTGTTAGCGTTTTTTGATTGTTGCTAGACCCCATTTAGGCTAGTGGGATCACCTATGTCCGCAGAGGGGATTTACCTGTACAACAACTGTGAAGTGTACTCATCATGAAACTCATATTAAAACATCCCTAAAGGATGGAAGAAAAATTGCCCTGAGTCAATTTTGTAGAAGGTTGATTGAAACCTTAAATTTCAGGACCAACGCTCTTTTCTCCACTACTTGTCGTGATGATTTTGATATAGTGTTTCCAATGCGAGTTTTGATATAAAATCCTATGTTGAACCTCTTTTGGCAGTTTTCTTAAAACTGAGGAGAAGCTTCGTATGTTAGAAACTTCGAGAAAGAGTGAGTTGGATGTTGTTGGCTAGAGATATGATAGATCTCTCCCATTTGGATCTCTTGATCCTACCTTTAAGGGTATTCCCCTTGATATGTGGTCCTTCCTCCCTCTTTTGTAGATCCCTAACTCCCTCTCCTTTCCTATAAATCAAATCCCCTCAATCCCCAAATTGTTGCTCATTGATTGCCTGCATTCTTTTGCTGTGATTATGCCTAAATGTTGCCCATATAACCTGGAGAAGGAATTATTGAAGAGTCTTGGCTTGGAATTGGACATCCACTAAAAGGAGTTCTCCAATATCAAGGCAATGATACTCGAATGTAAGGAACAAGCAAGGAGCGAACCTGGAAGCTAAGGGATCGAAGTCATCATCAAAGGATTGAGAGATTATCATCAGAGCGCGGGAGGTTTCTCTCTATCTCTCTACATTTTTAAACAGAAGCTAGGAAAGTATTCATTAATTTGTTCAATTTTTTTCTATACCCACTCATTGGGATAGAGAGATTGCATATGTCTACAGAGGGGATTTATCTTCACAACAATTCTTATTTTTATGAAACAACTAGCTACTTGAGCAGTAAGGATATTATTAAAGGTTGGGTGAAAGAGCCAAAAACGTTCCATCAGACAACCAAAAACTCCTAAAAGAAAAAATCTCTTAGGAGGGCTTATCAACTCTTGATATTTTTATGTTGCAGATCTACGACCAGCAGAGCACCGAGACATTTCCTGAAGGGTCAAAATCCTTACTGAACTAGCTTGTAAATGAAGGTAAGCCATTCAGCTGGTCAAACTTTTTTGGCTCAACAGCTACAGATCCATGTATCTAATGCTATTAGCGCCCCCCCAAGGGCAGGTAAGCTATATCTTACATTTCTGAATATCTACTAGATGCAATCTGCACACACAATGCATTCCCTAGCATGAATTGGACTTGGACACCATGGGATCATGTCGTGTATGTTTATTGCAAGTTGATTTTGGAGTGTCGACATAGAGGAGTAATATAGAAGATAACTGATCACTTCCTCATTCCGTTGTACAAGATGATCTTTGAGGAATAACCACCTTGCATGTCATGTGTGGCACTGGAAGTAGTGTCAGAGATAGCAAATTGGTTTGCCTCACCAGATGGCACTTTCCTCAGGGTGTTCAACGGATAGAAGTATGCATATTTTACCAACGTATACCACCAATAAGTTATTCATGTAATAAGATTTGTATCATCTCTCCACAGGGTTGTCCCAGCAGCTTTTCACAGGGAGAAGAAAACCACTTGGTGAATGCTCCCTATTCAAACCAGATCATATGAGATCAATAATCTGAAAGTTATTGATACCTAAGTGTTACACAATATTTTTTCACACCTCTTGCAACTCATGACATACCCTAAAGTTCCCGAAACATGACCATAATGCAATGTACTCATTCATATATGCAGCTCAAATCCTTGCTAAGACATTGATTAGAAAATGCCTTGAACTTCCCTTGAAGGAAATGGCTCTAAAACCCTAATTTGAGAATCATCACCCTTATGATACTATAAACTATTTTCTTTTATACCTATGATGATACCAAAAAGGAAATTTTCCCAAAGAGGATGAGAAGCTTCATGATCTAGAAGCTTCCAGAGCGGTGAGCTGGAGGTTGTTCGACGTAGATGAGGTTGAGTTCTCCCAAATTGGCCTCTTGGTCTTGTCCCTATGAGATACCTCCTTGAGATGAAGGCCTACTCCTATCTTTAGGGAGATCCTAAGTCCCTTTCTGAGCTTATATATTCATCCTCTACCATTCCCAAATGGTTGGTCTATGTCTAATTTCAGCGTTATGCTAAGATTGTGCATATATGCTACTCATTTGGCTTGGAGAGCTTGCTTGGACTTGGATATTCATTTCATGGAGATCTTATCGACATCAAGGCTTGGTTGTATGATTCCCCTTATTTTATATTAATATACAACCACTTGTTCATTTTCCATTGATGTGTATGCTCATGTATTATCTATCTTAACATTCCTTTATTAGTTAAGTAGGTTTCCTCTGAATATGTTGTTTTAATTTGCGTGCCTTGATGTGTCTTGATCTCTTGTGCAGGTGCATAAATGTTGTGAGCAGTAAGAATGAGCCCACGATGCAAGTGATTCAATATCTTCAACAAAGGATGACTCGATAGAATCAAAATGAGGTAGGTCATCTTCTTCATCTCTCTCTTAAATTATAACTTAGGAAAGTGTATGGTAGATTGTCACTTAGGTTGCTAGACCCACTCATTGGGATAGAGGAATCATCTATGTCCACAGAGAGGATTTACCTAGACAACACTAAGGAAAGGTGATAGAAACGTTTTCATTCAATACTCTAGAATTCAATTCGTATGATCCCTAAAATTTTTGCAGAGACCACAATGTGAGGATTCATTTCCAATGGATAAGTGAGACCTTTCCTTGGTCAGAGGAGGAACCATGGGAGAATTGTTATAATGCCTCCAAGACCTGTGAGCCATTAGTTTCGCAGGAATTTCATAGTTTACTCTGGAGAAATAAATCACTCCAAAGGCAACACCAATGGAAGACAGAAACCCAGTGCACAAGAAGGGAAACACGAAGGTTGTGCACATTCTAGGTGAGAGTGAAACTGCAAGATGACATCATATCCAGTCATACTTAAAGCAGTGATAGTAGCGGAGAAGAAGAGAAAATAAAGGGTGAAGGAAGTAGAATAGGAGAAGAGGGAAGAATGAGGGCATAAGAGATTGAAGGAAGAAAGGAAGAAGTGGGAAGAAGAAGAAAGACAAAAATTAATAGCAAAAGAAACAGTGTGAAGACAAGCTAAAGAACAAGGGTAGAACCGAAAGCTAGAGGAGGAGAGGAAATAGATGCAAGATAATTAAATTTCTCAATATATTGAGGAGTTGATCGAAATATATGACTTGGAGGATGAACCAAATCCGCAAAATCAAGATGTTGATCTGATGTCAAGTACATGGAAGGTCATGATTCGGTCTCCCCTTCCTCTAGTAGAGAAAGATCCAAGTGAGGAAGAGGAAATTGTTCCTCTTAATGATGGTTCAATTATGGACATGTACAATTTGACTTACGATGAGCTTCAAAAAAAGATTTTACAAGCGAGGAAGAAACATTTTTCAAATGACCTCGCATATCCTGCATTCATCATAGAAAGGGTGATTGTGATAAACACCAGAATAAATCAAAATTTCGTTTCCGTAACCAACCTAGCCTTCGCAGGTGCTATGAAGTAAAATATAGACTATTTGATGGTCGAGAAAAAGCAATTGGCAAAGAACTTGTAGGGTACTAGGAAATAGGTTGAACAACTCTAAGCAGAAACGTAGCTCCCGTACAGGTCTATCTGGAAGGATTGAAGCTATTGATACTCAGAGAAGTATCAACACTAGGATAGAGCATGCAAAGTCTTTACGAGGAGATTTTTACCATGCATAAGGAATTTGTCCACTTGCATGGGTTGGAATAGAAGCGTAAAGATTATGTTAAAACTCCCAAGGTTATGTCATCAACGATTGCTGTCGTGAATATATGGCTAATGAAATTCAAAGGGGTACTGCTTGAATTGGGAAAGAAGACAAGGTGTTATCAGGAAATCTAGTGTCTATGTAGAGTTGCTAGTCCCACTAAGATGAGTAGCTATCTTAGAAACAAACAGATTAAAGTTACTTTCGTTTTCCTTTATGAGGAGTAGATAGGAAAGGAGCAAAGAATACCAACCTCGATCTTTTGCTTGGTTCCTTACTTGTTCCCTCTCCCCTCTGACAGATCTTTGCCACTCCTTCCTTGCTTACCCTGCTTCGAAGAGTACCTGTAAAGTCAAAGCAGCATAATACGTTCAAAGTATAGAGATCTACAATCATAAACAATATAGGACTAGATATATATTGACCATACAAATGCATATATCATCAAACATACAAGAATGTGGAGGAAAACTTGAATAGCTTTATTGATATAAAGATTAGAAGAGAGGATTACAACCCATTGATCTGACCCAGCTTCATCCTCCCAGCATGAAAGCCCTTCTTCACCTCATGAAAAGCTTAGATCACCCAACACTATGATGTTCCACCAAGAAA